>JAOWBP010035893.1:0-21350 GCA_028571105.1 Tragopan temminckii
CAGTCTCTGATTCTATGATAATTCTCTGCTTCATGTTTATTAAATGCATGAACTTTGTTGATTATGCTGTCTCTCAGTGACACTGATTTTTGTTTGACTATTCCAGTTTAGATGATATCTTAGTTGGGGCCCCTCTGTTTATGGAACGAGAATTTGAGAGCAAGCCTAAAGAAGTCGGGCAAGTCTATCTGTACCTGCAGGAAAGTGCTTTCCTCTTCCGAGATCCACAAATTCTGACAGGCACTGAAGTGTTCGGCAGATTTGGCAGTGCAATCACTCACCTTGGAGATCTCAATCAGGATGGATATAATGGTAATTTTTATATAAAGTGGTAATATATATTTTTTCTTTATGATTATGTCCTTTTTTTCTTCATTTCATCTCAATTTCTCACCCATCCCACTGGTGAGGAGTGAGCAAACTTCTGTGTGGGGTTAACTGCCTGCTGGATTAAACCACAACACTGTGTATCACTGACATTAGAAATGGCTAAGCAGTGAACATGAAGTGCTATGCAATGCCTGAAGAAGACTTTTTAACTTGTAACTTCTCTTCAGTATCAAGAGAATTCACACTAGCCCTAATAAAACTGATACTTAAGGTCAAACAATTAAAAGCTTATCTATAGAAGCGCGTTCGTATTCGCTACACTGCTATCTTTTTCTGAATATTAACGTGTTTGAATGAAAATACTATCCATTGTTATATAAGATTTTGCATTTGTTTAAAAGCAGAGTTCTCTTTCTTTCCTCAAATGTTTGGATGAATTGAAAGAGGCTTAGTAATTGGAGCAGCTTAGCTGCAATAAAAGAATTGGACAAATACACGAATAATATTTTGGAATCAGACTTCCACTGGTAATCAAGCTCTGAAAGAAACAGCTTCTCAGTGGGGTTTTTCTCAAATGCCAATACCACACAAACTCAAAAGAAAATATTTGTGAAGTAAACTAGGAGACTAAGTTTAGGAAAATAGTCAAAGCAAGCTTGCTTTATTGTGTGGGAGAGCTTGGATGTTCTGAGCAACTTGAGTTAGTCTTCTACGCATGGTCAGTAACGCTCTCATCTTACTTACATAGATTTCCTTTCTTCCTGTTTCCAGGTTGTTAGAGATCTGCAATTCAGATGTCTCTGCATCTAATACCCCAAAAAGTTTTTGCTGGAGAAGTTATTTTGAACAGCAGTCTTAAAGATAGTTTGGCCACTCAGGAAAAAAACAACAAACATGAACTTAGCTCCTCCTTAACTTGAGGGCTCTTTTTCACAGCAGCAGACTCTAGAACAATGTGGACAATTTGTTCCTCTTGTGCAAGGGATGTGTCATCTCAATTGCCATCAGATTTTATTGGGATTCAGGGTGCACAAAACAAGAATCCCATCCTGTGGGAAGAAGTTGCAGGGCTGTGGCTTGTGAGAGAGACTACCCTCACTAGGTTGTCCTGGAGTTCCACCATAGGATTCAGCTGGGAATATTTCCCATTTTCTACCTGTGAGCAATAACAGATGCCTTCAACTTCTCTTAGCAGGGAGGACTGGTCTCCTTGGCATTTTGGCAGGGGAAGGAGGGCATGATTCTGTTTTTTTCTCTCACTGTATGAAGAATTCTAGGAAGAATCTAGAGTCAAGGTCTTCTACTTCACAACTGAAAATACAAGTTATAGGGCTTTGTTGCACTACTGCTGTTATCATGAACATAGGAGTTGCAGGTGCTGAAATCAAGTTTAATAGATAAATCCAGCATCAACTCCTGGATGAGATCCTAAAAATTACAGCTGTAGATATGTACCCTCATTTCCTGTTGGCTCAGCTAGTACAGCTGTTGAACCTCAATCTGTGATTCACTCTGCTTCCTGTGTATTAGAACTATGAAGAGCAATTGGGTTCTACTTTTTGGATATGCAGTGCTTAGTTGCAATGCCCAAGGCCTCCTGTTGAATTCTTGACTCAGTACTGCTCCCATTTCTCAATAGCATGTTGTCTTAGTATAGATAAATTATTGTATTCCATTTTTCTCTTTTGTGTACAAAAGCAGTGTATGTTTGAGAGGGGTAGTTTTTTGTTATCTATGTTGTCTATCTTATTGGGAAAATAATTTTTTTAAGAGCTTTTCCTTATTGATTATATAATAGAGGAAAGCAGGAAATTTTTTTATGTTTAGATGAAATTAAGTAGAAACAGAAAATTATTAGATGTTGGTTTATTAAAGCTTATCGAATGCCTCAGAGATAAGGTAGAGGAATTCAGTGTTGTTTGGTAATTTATTGCAATGTAATAACCCCTTCATAGGATGATTTTGTAAGCATTCTTCATGAAATTTTGGCGCATAAGAGATTATGAACATTTTTAAATATTTGCCTTAAAAGTAGAATTCATAGATAAGTACAGAAAGTGATAGTTCTTCAGCATACATAGAAGCCATTTATGCCTGTTTTCCTTTGGGGACTTAATTCTTGCTTATTTTAATTGAGCATATTCTTTTATTCTTTTACTGCACTACAGACATTGCTATTGGTGCACCATTTGCAGGTGAAGACAGAAGAGGTAAAGTGCTCATTTACAATGGATACAGTAATGGGTTAAAAGCTGACCCTTCCCAGGTTCTCAATGGAGCCTGGGCCTCACAGTCCATGCCTTCGGGATTTGGCTTCACTCTAAGAGGAGACTCAGATGTAGACAAGAATGATTACCCAGGTAAGATTTTTCCATTAGAAAGGGAATTTCATGTTTCTGTTCTCTGGAAAATGCATCATACCTAAACTGCTCCTTTTGGAAGGCAGAGGTCGAATTTAAGAATAGATGTATTTTAGGATAGTTCTAGTTGGCTTTCCAGAGAGTTAAAGTACAGACAAAACAAGTACTCCCTTTCCTCTCAAAAGACATGATTAGAAATCAAAAAAGGACTCAAACAGTTACATTAACATAAAACATGTGAAATTTACAATAAAAAGCTTAACCCTTTCCCCCAGTTTCAAAAACTGAATGCTTTCAGCTTATTGAACTTGTGATATGTCCTCCATCCTGGCATTCTTTCTTAATTCAAAACACGTGTTGTAGAAGAAGGGATTGACTTGGTTGTGTTACTAGGTTGTTTTTTGCTGTCTGAAGAGATGCTATGCTGTACATACGTTCTTAAAGGCTTTGATCTAATTACAAAAAACAAGAATGTAATGACACTGCTTTAAGGCAGATATTTCGTTTGGGCCTCTCTATGCCCGTTTGTTTGTTTGTTTTCATTCTACTATATTGACTCTTCCTTTTCATGTTATCTTTGATTCTTCCTTATTAGCTTACCTGACATGCGTTCAAATTTGTCACTTTGATGGCATCAGTTGAGTTTTGCTAGGGGCGAAGTGTTATTTTTTAGAAGAGCACTGTTCCTAGCACCATAAGTAGAGTGTATATTGAAGATATTTTACATGTTTTTGTATTTACTTTCATTGTCTCTTCTGGAAGCAAATTTGTTTTGTTTCTTTACATTATAATTCAGAAGCCTAGCAAGAGTGCAATAAAACATACTTTGTCATTGTGAAATGTCCACATCCAAAGTGGAATGCTATGTCTATTACCAAACTCTACTGTGAGATCACTTTTGTTAGTTTGAGTAGTTTCAAGGCTAATGGTCTTAAAAGTTGTACTGTTTATGAAGGGAAAATTGTGATTTTCAAAGAAACAGAGTAGCCTTTTGTCTTTTTGTGATAATTGTAAAAAACTTGAAAGAGGTTTTTTTCAAAAGAGAGAAGAAAATTGCTGGAAAGGGGTGTCTACAATAGTGATTACAGTCTTACCAAACAGAAAAGCTGACTGCAAAGTAATAAAGTGAGGCTACCACAAGATTGAAGAGAGAGGACCTTTAAGCATTTGACAAAAGGAAGGGCTTTTAAACATTGTTCTGACTTTTGTTGTTGATGGTGCTATTAATAGGCTTTCATTGTCCATGACTAACGAGGCTCTTTTGGACAGAGAGCTCTTTATTAAAGTTTCAGCATTTAAACATTTTCTAAAGCCACACACAAGGCCCCCCAGCAAAACCAAAGAAAACAGGATATTGCATTCCTGACATTTCTAAGATTGGGAAGATAGAGAGAAGGAAAGGAAAGATTCTTTCAGGTCACACTGGGACCAGTGTGTAAAAATCACAATTTGTGGAGCATCTTTTAAGCTAATTAATGAAAAGTGGGTGATGGGCCTCAGTCTTTTAAAATTTACACTAAGAAACTGGCATACTTAGTTCAGTTGTGAGATTTAGTGGATTTTTCCTTCTTGTCATCATTGGCTGAGCTATGCATCCTGCTACTTCACATTATGGTATTAGCTTACTATGTGTTAGATGGTTTGGGTTTATTACATATATTATTTGTTTTAGAAAAAAAATCTCCACTCATTGTAACTAGCTTTTCCCTCTGTCCCTCAACTGAGAAGCTGGATGGGCAGTCCAGAGCACTGGTGAGAATCTCTCAGAAAACAATGACCTAAGTAAAAAACCCTACTGTTAGTTGACCACTTCTTCCTTAAATCGCAGATTTGAAGCACCAAAATAGAGCTGTAAAAACAGGAGAACCGTGGCACAATATTAGCACAAGAATAGAATACTTTCCTGTGGGTGAAAGAAGGAAAGGAAGGAAATCATATGGGGAAATGCAAGTCCAGGACAAACACACTAGGCAGTGAAGCAAGTAATCCTTCTTGTGTCAGAGGGCTTTTCTTCTCCACGTCCTGGCGGAAGTCCTGAAGGGCAGCCCTTGTACAAAGAGGAAAAAAGGGACAGAACTTCGAAGGAATAGGAAGGAAGTTTTATTTTAGGTGTCAGCTGAGAGGCAGAGCAATTGCTGACTCTGGAAGGTCCAGGAAACTAGCTTATAATTCAGTGTTTCCCAAACTAATGACCATGGCTGTGATTCAAGGAGGGTTGTGAAAGATTAGAAAAAGACTTTTTTTTTTTTTTTTTTTTCATTTAGGCTTTATAATGACTATATTGTAAAGCCAACCATTTTATAGAAAGAAAAAAGAAGTAATAAAACTTCACTCTCAGAAGTTCATTACTCTGGAGACTGGGAAATGAGAGCCAGCTGTAATGTCTGGCTGCTGGTATAATCATGTATTGCCACAGTCTAAGGTGAGAGTCTCCCAGCGATTCTCTCTTCCATGGCTGAGGTCAAAGTTTTGTATGAAGACAAGCTCAAAAAGACTTGCAAGCAATTCAGGCACCAGTTTGTGAGGACTTGTAACTATAGCTGTGCTTGTACAGTTTTCTCAAGCCCTTTTACCTAACATTGCAAGGCAGGCACATCCCTACTAAGAAATGAGGGACTGAGAGAAGGTTAATGCTCTGCTAGATGATGTAGTTAGAGACTGAATTACAAGTTGGGGAATATTGTTTCTGAAAAGTGAGGATGAATCAAGTATTTTTTTCTCTTGTACAAAGATTAAATCCAGTTTTTGCTAGAGGTTCAGGTCAGACAGAGATCTACCTATTTGCTTTCTGGAAAAGAGCAGCCCGTCTCATTTGATACAGGAATTTACATCTTTTGCTCTCTATCCAAATGCTTGTATAAACTCAGGAGCAAAGAAGAAAACAAAGTTTACAAAAGCTGCCTAATACTCAGGCCAGTTCAAATTCTCCAGCTTTTCTGTGAATGGATGTGTGCTTTCTCCTTCTTCCTTTTTCTGTAGCTCCTGGCCAGCACAGGGTGAGAGACCAACCAGCTCCTGGTCTTACCTAGGAAAGGCAGAGGAAGATCCCCTTGATCCCCAGGACCTCCAGAGTAAACAGAGTGAAATGGGAAGTTGCATAACAAATATGAGAGAAGACTAATCAGGAACCTACTGGTACAGATCTGTATAGCAGATCTGTCTGGCACTGTAGCCTGTCTCCAGCAGTGGCCGACAGCTAGGATATCCAGGAAATTGTACAGTTGTTGTGATATTTCCCGAATATTCACCCAGCTCTAACCATCTGGAGAAGCAAGGTGTCGAAGTCTGAAGTTCTATCCTCACATTTAGCCCTGTACAGACTTTTCTATCGGGAATTTGATTACCCAGGGTAATTGCAGCCTGTGGCAAGGGGCCAGGCAGACTAACCATGTGTTTTGTGAAGAAGTGATTGTTTTCACTGCATTGCATTCAAGTCAAACATTGCCCTTGACAGTTTTTTAGGATGTGCAGTAGTTTTTGTGACGTAGAGACAGTGAGCAATTCTTCTGTACCCCACTTGCGTTTTATAGACCACTGTCATATTCCCTCCCTCAACTATGTCTTTTTAATCCTGAGAAGGAACCTTAATTTACTTAATTGTTCCTTTTGCAGTGGCAAATGGCCCACCAGTCCTGCTGTACTAGTGGATAGTTCAGTCTTGCTGTTACTGCTGCCTTTTTTTCATACATTTTTAAGTAAGAACAGCTAGTGGCAGTGTGTAAAGTGCAACTTGTGTCTGGCTTGAAGCATTGTTTCTGATAAAGATTTTATCATTGATTTGGTTTTCCAACTTTGCTAAGATCGAAAAAGCTTTATTTTTTCTATCAAGAAGAAAATCAAAATTATTACTTGAAAAAAAAAATCTCATTTTTTTTCCGTTGATATCAATAATGACGTTTTTGTAAGAAAATAAAGTGAGCCAAAAACTGTTGTCTGGCCTTGAAGCTGCATGGCGCAGCTCAGTTCACCATCACCTGATGAAACCCTGCCGCCCCTGAAATAAGGTGGCTATATTCAGATTGCCTTTTCAGAAGGATCCTTGACCCAGGTTATTCCCCAGGCTATCCCTGGCCACTGTCTCGGATTGTACAAATTTGCTGAGTGGCTCCTCACATAGAAGAAGAATTCCAGTACCAGACAGTGGTAATGATGATAATGAATGGATGGATGCTCCTCTGTTTGTTATCGTGTAAGAATTAGGCAAATGTTATAGTCAATTAATACAACTAGAGTTGTATCCATTCCTTCCTGTCATTCTTTTAACATCTTTGGGGAGACTTTCATTTGCCCTTTAGATTCCTTTATTCTTTTTCCATTTTTGATTACGTATTGCATCTAGTAATAAAGCTGAAAGAGAATAAAAAAAAATAAGGCGGTGCTCTGAGACGAAGTGCTGTACTTCCAGGTGAAAAGACGAAATGTAAATTCAATAGGTGGATTGTTTTGTTGAACAAAGTTCTTCAAGCTTTGCCCAGGATCTTCTGCTGTCCTGTCCTCAGCTCACCCTTCTTGACTGTCCTCTATGCTAGAACATTTGAACAGCTTAATGATAACTTTTTCCACAGCTTCTACTCCCTTTCCAGCTAAATCTGGGACTTTTAGGGCCTCTTTGCTCCATCCTGAGCGTTGCTTGTGTTATCAAGGCTTGGAGCAGGGAATGAGGTCTCGGCTTAGTCTTTTGTTTTGTAGTTTATTTTACTTATCATTTTATCTATGTTTTTCTAATAGCATAGTTCAGTCTTGATAGGAGCAAAATAAACCCGTAAATGTGTTTAATGGGAAAGAAATTTGTTTCTTTTTCCTTCTGGGCATCAGTTCAAAAATGGTCCCACTGAGCACTTGGATCTGTGATTATCTAGGTGCTGGTGCTGTGCTTCCAGCTGGTTCATCTATCTGTGCAGGGCTCAGCATTTGGAGACTGTAAGGTTTCCACCCTCATATTTCAGCATATGCTCAGTCATTTGGTGGCTGATTATAGCTGAGTAAATGATTTATAATGAGAAACTTACTCAACTCATTACGCTTGCTTTCTTCTTGTGGCATATCCTCCAGCAGACTGTGGTTTCTTCAAATGTGTTTGTGAGCCAGCATTATTTAACCAGTTTCTTTTAACCACGTGGGTGGATTCCGAGCAGTGCTCTTCGTGAATTCACTATTCAGAAGTTGTTGATAATTAATTACTTAATTGCTCAGATAAATTCTGCACTTTGTTTCTGCTCCCTGCCTGCTTAGACTCTTGTATAACGTCTTCCCTGTTAACTTTGAGATTCTCCTGGGGTAAGTGCTGCGTAAACTTCAGCCTCAAGATATCCCAGTTTTATACAAACCCAGTCTAGCCTTTTCTTTTGGTCATTCTTTTTATTCAAGCCTTTGCTGGCCAGGGAAATGAATAAAGGTATATTCAGGCCTTACTATTTTGGGCTCTTATTATCTTAAGAACAGCACATGTTTTATATAAACAAATTACTTCAGAAGCATTTTAAGAAAGAAATAAATGTGATAATAACACAAAATTTCCTAAGAACTTCAGTAATCCAGTCTAATCTTATTTAAATAGGGGTATTTAACAGCTCCATCTGCTGAGTACATTAACTCAGAGTGGGAAGAAAACACTCAGAAAGTTTCTGAGAGGCAAGGGTTCTTCAGCATTCATATTTTTTGACAACAATAGGCAGTGTGCCAACAACAGCATAGAATTGTAATCTAGTGGTGATTAAATTATGAAACTGGTCCAGGAGATCGTGGAAGACAAATCAATGAAAAGTTTCATCTGTTCAGGTAAGAGGGGACTGTTGAGTCGGAGCCAGAACAAGGGCATGACTTCTGCCAGCAGATGCAGCTGGTAAAAATACCAGCTAATTTTGTTTGCACATGAATAAACAATCAAAAATGTCACGACAAGTCAAGAATCTCCTGAAAATATGTTAATTTTACAATTAAAAACTGAACACATTATCTGTGTAATTTATAGAGATGCGTTTCTAAAGTTCTTTGAGATATTGAATGAAATTAACAGTATTATGTACAACAGATTAGAAGAATAAAGCAGTTAATCCAGTAAGTGGGCATTTACTGATCTGGTAGAATAGTAACCGCCTCTTTTTGGATTTATTAGTGGTATGATGGAGTGGATAACAACGTTGTATTATGAAGGGTCTCATCCAGACAAAAAGAGAAGCACTGAATTAGTCTTTGAGTCGTAGAATCATAGAATCATTTGGGTTGGAGGAGACCTTTAAGGGTCATCTAGTCCCACTCCTCTGCAATGAACAGAGACTCCTAAAGCTAGGTAAGATTGCTCAGAGCCCCATGCAGCCTGATCTTCAATGTCTCCAGGGATGAGGCAGCCACCACCTCTCTGGGCAGCGTTTTCCAATGCTTTGGTGTTATCCTTAACAAATCTGCCAACAGATTTGTTGAAAAAGAAGGACCAAGGCAGTTGAGAATCGTAGAAGATAGTGATTATGGTTTGAGTGATGGTTGCATGCAGTATTCAGTTAAAACCCTTGAGTGAGGTTGACTGAATGGATAACACTGTGTCCTTCATTATGGTCAAGCTGCTGGGCTCGCTGAGTGAGCATGAAGTGTCAAGCACACCCCATGTTCCTCCCTGGGGCTGCATCTCTCACAGGGGGTGGAAATAGCCTTTAAAAATGGCAGGGCATCAAAGAATTTGCTGAAGTGAATAACTGGGGGTAGAACTTTGTTGATCTACTCATTCCCTTTGGCTGGCTGAAGGTTCAGTCAGCATCATGCCCTTTAGCACGGCCACGTAGAAGGTGCAGGTGAAGAGATGAGCTTACAGAACTCAATGTGCCCTTCAGTGCCATCTGTGAATGTTCTTTCCTTAGCTGTTTACGACAATTTTATTTCAGAAAATGGATTATTTTTCACCAGATAAGATCCTGAAAGCCTTTTCTTTAAAGCAAACCAGAATTTGAAATAAACGCTAGTGCTCCTGGAGTTCAGTTAAGTGCATGTCAAAGACTCTTGTCTGAGGGTTAAGTTCTGCAAACTCTGCCAGTTGGGATTTTAGTAGCATCCACAGGAGATTTTCTTTGCATATGACCCTCACATTGTGTCATTGTGTTGCAAGTTGAAAATCACCTCGGGGTCACTCAATGCCTTTTTCCTCAGCTATTCGACATAGTGGCTGTGGGCCCCACAGCCATTTACTTGAATCTCGAAGGTACCTCATCCTCTTAAAAACGTGACATAGTGAAGGAGTGAAGGAGATTTTGTGTGTCAGATCCTTCTCTCTCTTTCTCTATTTATATACATTTCATACAGGACTTGAAAAAAAACCACTCACAAATGCAAAGATGCAGTCAGAGATGTTCATATGCTTTTCTTCAGGCTCTGTTTGGAAGGATTGCAGTTAGTTAAGCTGGTTTTTTGTTGTTTTTTTTTGTTGTTGTTGTTTTGTTTTGTTTTTTGCTATGTAATTCCAAATTCCTTGTTAAACCCTTATTCTCCAGTTAGAGACCTTTGTATCATTGACCTTGCATGCGTAGCATTAGCAGGCAATGAAAAAAAACAACTTCCCTCTATTTTTAGGAGGGGAAAGTTGCCAAACTTCAGATAATTTAGACATGCATTTCTTTTCATAGAAATGATTTGTAACTTTTTTTTTTTTTTTGCAGAACACAAAACAAATTCATAACTTCTGTGTATGAGTGCTCTAAGTTGATGTGCATTCAAATCTCATGGATTTGTATCAATCTTTTTTTTTTTTTTTTTTTCCCAGTGGTAGTTATAGGAATTGACCCCTCAAGGCAAAGAAAGAAGAATAAAACTAGAACAAGTAAAAGCAAAGCATAACCCTAATTGTTCTTCCAGTAAATCCTCTGCTTGAATATTCAGTGATTTGGTCCTTATGTTAGAGCATATATTTCACTACTAGAAATGAGCATGGTTTATTCTTTGCATATTTTCTTTTAAATACATTATTCCTTCTCAGTAATTTCATGCTTTTGTGGCTACTTCCCCCCAGTCTGGCTATCAGGGGAAGAGAATTGGAAACCCATGGATTGAGACAAAGACAGTTTTATAAGAAAAGTGGAGGGGGGAAAAATAGGAAGAAAAAGCCCTGTGACCAAAAAGCAATGCACATTGCAATTGCTCACCAGTGCTGAGTCAGTCCTCAATCAATGGCAGCTCCCTTGGCAACTCTTCCCAGTGTTATTGTTGAACATGATGCCATATAATACAGATTATCCCATTGGTGGGTTTGGGTCAACTATCCTGTCCATGTCTACTCACAGCTGTTTCTGCACTCCAGCCTACTTGCTGGCAGGGCAGCATGAGAAGCACTCAGGCATGAGCCTGACTAAGGTGGCAGTGCAGGAAGGCTGCTCATGGATAGACAGGTTTTGGTGGCTGGGGCCTCTCATCGTATCTCTGAACATGTGAATTTCTATGAATTTCTGTTGTTAAATAAGCTGGATTCTGTCACAAAGAAGGCAGTCTCACAGGGTCATTCTTTCCATCTTCAGGTTCAAACAGGCTACAGGTTGGTAAATTTGACTCGCGCAAGGAGTGTTTTCGAGCTTTACCTTGTGCCTGTGGCAAGGAGCGCAGTGGTAATGGTGTCACAGTTGGGTTGGAGTGGTTTACATTTTAATGAAAGATCAGATTATGAAATGTTTACAAGTCCTGAATCTAGATAAGTCATGGATATCTGCCTGTTTTGTCTCTGCCATGGCACAGCACTGAATCCTTTTGAGTCTGTGCTGGACTAGATATCCTACATTAAGTTGCAGTATTAATAAAGATCCAACAACTGGGAATGACAGATGTAAAGTCTTTCCTTCTTCCCTTTCTGTTCATGGTACAGTATTAGATTTTTTCCTTTTTTTTGATTTTTTTTTTTTCTCTTTCCAAAAACAGTATTAAATAATTTTTGGTTACTGCTAACAGGGAGCTGTTGGGGAAATTTCTGCCATTTGCACTGTGTAACTTTTGTAGTGATAAGTACATCTCAATCAGTTGTTTATTTAAGGGGAAAGTATCTTTAGATTTTGGGACTGTGTGTAAGCTCTCTATAAAAGCTACTAGTGAAGAGGATTCATAAATGTCTCAGAAAGGAGATAGAAACAACACTGCTATTTTAAATGTTCCTGACCCTGAAGCATATTTTGTAAGGCCAGTGGAAGCAGAAAAATGTAAGTATTGCACAAAAAGAGAATCAGACCCATAAACTGTCCATGCCCTCTCCTCTGAGAACATTAGTCAGTGGATTCTGTTGAAGGACAGGCTGTTGCCCATGTGATGTCCTTGTTTAAACTTGTTAAATCCTGACCATCTGAAGGGCAGACAGCCCTGGAGAACATTCAGGCCGGCCCAGATCCACCATGATAATTAGCATCAGGGCTTTGAAGTTGCTTCATGATTTCAGGGACACTTAAGCAAACCAGTGCACAACCTGTGGAAACAACAAGCAAGGGTTTGTTTTTCGACCCTGACTACTACTTTAATGGATTCATTTAGATAAGTTTAGATTGCCAATCTGTGCCACTGCAAGATCCATTGTGTTCAGTCTACTGAACTGTATATTTGTAAATCAAATCATAAACAGTAGAGTGAAAGGGATGCCCAGCTCAACACTTCACTAGGGGGACTGAAAAGTAAACAAAGCTCTTTCCCTTCCTTGATTTCAGCTAGAGGCAGCAGAAAAGCTGATCCTTTATTCCCCACTGGTTGGCTCCGGCTTTTCTCCAGCAAAAACTGGAGATCTTTCCAGCTAGCCAGGATCATTCCAGAGAGCCCTATATGGGGATTTCAGACAGGAAGAGGAAATATTTGGGCCTGATAGTTGTTATGAGCCTTAGCACATCCTCTTACAATGCTGAAAACATTAGTGACTATGAAATCAGCTGTCCTCAAATCTATGCATTATGTTTGTGGTCCCATATATGTAATGCTTAAATTAATGAACAAATGACAAAGGAGGATTGGGACGATTGTCCAGAACACCAAAAATTTTAAATGTGAACTGCATGAGGTTGACCACAAAGTGGGTTTGCATCTCTTTGTGTCATAGGTAACTGGTGGTTTGGAATAAAATGTATGGGTGCTGATGGCATCCTTTTTCCCCTCTATTACAAGCTGAACCTGTCTTAAACAGACTGATTCTGGATGCAACTAAGATATTTATGTGTCAGTCTCTGCCAGTATTGAAACATTTTCTTTCAGATACAGTGTTGAAAAATAAAAGGCTTAGAAAGTAGGAGTTTCACATTTGTTTCATGTTACTGAGTTCTATGTTTCTAAATGTAAGTAGTCTAATTTAGGCTGGAAAAAATGTGCCTGAGCCTTTTATGTAGTTCTTCTGAAGCTGTTTTCTTTTTCCAGATTTAATTGTAGGTGCGTTTGGAGCTGGAAAAGCAGTTGTTTACAGGTATGTGATAAATACAAACCATTTTTAATTTTACAGCTTTAGTGGGAGGTCTACAAATAAACAAATGTCACATTTCTGGGTTTCCCTGGTGCCGTGTGTAAAAGATGCTGATTACAGATGATAAATGAAACAGCTTATGAGCAACAAATGCTGTTGATTTACAACAAGAGAAAATAGTGTACTTTCTTCCTTTAAAGCAGCCTCACACAGCCCTATATAGTCAGAAGCCCTCGCTGCATGAGAGAGAAATTTATAAGGGACAATACTGAAAATTAACACCTTTTTTGTAGGATGGTAGTAGTAAGCAATTTGGATTTTCTGGTGACTCTTGCCTCTTTGGAGCTTATAAACATTAAGAAGTGATTTAATAGAAATAAAGATGCTGCTTTAACCTCACTTTAGGAAAGACGTATGAGATCCCACTCTGCAAATTTCCAAAGCTGTTGCTGATTTCTGGTTTTCAGTAAATGTACTGTCTGAGCATGAGTATAAAGTATATCTACCAAATCAAAAAATGAAAATTTGCTGCTACACATGCAGACAGTTCTTTGCATTTACTGCAGCAGTGTGGTGATATTTCCTGATTCTTCCCTGTCTTCTCTTTGTTCCCAACAGAACCTGTTGTTCTGTTTCCCAGATGAGTATTTGTCAAAGCTGGAGAATTTTGTAAACCAGGAGTGTTAACTTATTTTGACTCTCAGTACCAACACAGTGAGAAAACCTGGTTTTCCTACTGCCATATTTTGAAATCATGCAAATGTTTTGCAGTGCATCATTTTGCAGTGGCTTAGGTGACAGCACGGGATTTGAAGTAGATAATTACATCCAGTGTGCACTTTAGACAGCAATAAAAAATGTGTTCTATTTAAGAAAGCCAATAGCAAGCAAGAAGCCCTCAATCTTTGTTTCCTGGACAGAGTGTATCAAATGCATAACTTGTCATATTGGAGAAACAGTTTTATTAACGGAAATTTGCTTGAAAAAAAGCATTTTCCCTTTTGCGCAGGAATGTAGGCAGTAATTTTATTTTTGAGTGCCTTGCTAAAGCAGTGCAGAAAAGAGATTTTGAAAACTCAACTGTGGATTAAAATATGAGGAAAGTAACTGTTGTAAGCTATTTTTGCCAAAATTATGTAAGTTACTGTAAAACAGTATTGCTGTCTTAAAAAACAAAAACAAAAAAAACAGAATTCTGTTTTTATTTCTCTTTTGAATTGCTCTCAATAGCAGATTAGCTGATTACTTAATAGCAGCTTGTTTTCTATCACCACAACCATCTACTCACATACTCAGCAGAATTTTCTGTGCTGATTATTCGTGGTTTACAAAGTCAGTTGTCTCAAGATATGATTGTGTGTCAGACAGAGTTTACTTCATTATTGGCTTCAGATAATTCTAGAATGACTTCTGTTTTAAACACATCATCTTCATTTTATTTTTTTTTTAAGTATCTAAAGCAGAGATAGCAAGTCTGCTTATGTCACTGTTCATGGAGAAACACAAATCTGACAGTTTATAAAATAACGGCCAAAGGACTACTGTAATTCCTACAGGGCAGCTCTGGCCCCTTGTGAAAGCCTGCTGTGATGAAATGTTTCTGATGTGCCCGTATCCCAGGACAGGCCTACTGTTAAGTGCAGCATACTGTTTCACTGATGCTGTCTGCTCTTAACCTGTGCTTTTTTTGTGAAGAACTGTGGAAATGTCTTGGTAAGGAAATGTCATAGTTTCTGCCAAAAACAACAAGAGTTTTGGGTAGGAGCAGCATTATAAAAGCATTTTTTCCCAAGTAACTCTACATTTAGAGATTCTTTGTGGCCATCTCACTTAAGTGTTCTCTCTGCTGCTATCTAGTACTTATGTGCTCCTACTTTATGCAGTGAACTTTATTTCTGTCCCTCAGAGCCAGACCTGTTGTGACTGTGAATGCTCTGCTCATTCTGAACCCCATGATTGTGAATCCAGATAACAAGACTTGTCAGCCCCCTGGCTCTCAGCTTTTGGTGGCCTGGTAAGTCTGTGATTAGACAAAAAAACATCCTCAGCATCCTCTTCTTTCTGAAATAACTTTCTACTTTGAGCTTTTCATGCAACTTTTTATTGAACACACAAATATTTGAACATGCTATGAGTGCAACAAAAAGCCCTATGGAGAACAAAGTTGTTTGATACCTCCTAGTATTTCACAGATTCTCTAAACAAAGTAGGTAAAAGTTGATTCGTGATATATTGAATCTCTGTGTGCATGGGAGGATGTTTAGTGTCTCGTAGGATCAAGCTGCAGGTTAATGTTCAGTCTCTGGATGAATGAAATGTGAAACAGTTAAGACTGATAACACAGAAGCATCCTTCTGACAAAACACACATCTTTTTGAGGAAGTGCGACAGTGAAAGTGATGAAAGAGCTGGTGGTCTCACCATTTTCTGTTAGAGAAGGAGAGGTCTCGGTCCTTTGTAGAAGAAAAAAGATGTCCTGCAGTTCATACTGAGTGCAATTGTTGTTTCTGGCTGTCCTTGGTCAGATCAAAGCTATGGAATGCATCATACCTGTCAATGTTGGATGTGTCCTTAAAAGAGAAACCCCCTGCCACAGTAGCATTTAACCTTGAAAAGATAAAGTGCATTCAATATATGAAGCTAATTGAAAAAAATTATGATGGGTTGCAAATTTAAATGCTTATAATACAGTTGGGTCTCTCTAATAGCATTAATGCCACACAGGTGCTTTTACAACACTAGTAGAAAGGACCCCAAAAAGCATCTGATAAAATAGGCTATTAGAAATATAAAGGATACAGTTTAAAATGAGAAATAGTAACAAGAGAGGAAACTAAATACAAAACAAAGCATAAACACTTGCAAGTTCCATATAAAATCCCAGAAAATCCTTCCAGAGAGACTGTAAGAAGCAGATTTCTAAGATATGAAAAATAGTCATATCATCTTATTTAAACACATTAGAGTGAGAAAGCCTGATGAAACATGTGCTGGATGAAAGAATGTGAAGGTGTGAAGAAGAACTCAGAAGATAAGGTGACTGCACAGATTTTGGACTGCTTTTAAACCAGAGGTGATCAGAAGGATTCTCTGTGCTGGTGATGTTCCTCATGAGAGATGAATTCTAGAAATAGTCTCAAATGCTAAAGAGAGCAAAAGAGGTTTTAAAATAAATTTATAAATATAAAAATTAAAAAATAATCATGACCAGAGGCAGTTTTAAATTCAATGGGTGCAATTAGTGATGAGGAAGTGCTGGATCTAATGTCTATCAAAACCTGGGACAGCACTTGCAAGAGATTTTCATTTTTACTCTATTCTTTTCCCTCACGTTTGGCATTGCATTCTTTTCTCTCTTTTGTGCAGAATAGTAAGGTAGAATGCACTGAGCAGAATGATATGGCTCCAGATCCCTGAAAGTTTTGGGCCTTATGGAGAATCCAGATAAGTTCTAATACAAATTTAAATTATCAACGTTGGGCTGCAGAATATTCATTGATCCAGTATGTTGTTGTTGTTTTTTTTTCTGAACTTCAGTTTTTGAGGCTTTTTATGAACTCTTTCCTGCATATGGGATGGGATTTCAAAATAAAATGTACTGACAGTTTACTTGGAGAAAAATAAATCTTTTTTTTTTTTTTTTTTTTATAAGAGAAGTGAATAAAAGCATCCCAACTAAAAATCTATTCTTGCCATAAGATATTGCTTAAAAAAGGGGAGAAAGGCAAGTCATGCTCCATTAACTTGTAGTTTTTTTCATTAGTTTTCACTTTTGTTTTACAATAAGTCAGAAGGTGTTTGGTACGTATCTACAAGACTTTTAGTAGGAGTATAATTTAATTTGTCTGCTTCATTCTAAAATATTTTTCCCTGAAGATTTGGTTTGTATTACAAAATGACTGAAGACCAGCTGCTATTTTCCATGCTGTAATTTTTCTCTTTAGTTGATACAAGCTTGTGTTCTACATATGAAAATAATTAATAGGGAAACTCCAACAGGCAAAGAATTCCTCAGTCCCATGGGATAGATTTCTGTATCTCTTAGCCAGCTGTGCAACTTGTTTAAAGTGTCTACTGATTGACATTGCAAAATTAGAATGAAAGCAGAACAATTTCAGGAAGTGTAAAATATGAAGAACGTGGATTATTGTACCTTTTCTAGTATTAGGAAAATATTATTTTTGCCATTATATAATTTGGAAAACTGAAGTGTGGAGGAAGCATACACAAAAAGTCATTTTTATACACAGTCGTAAGGGAATTGTCCCAAACTTCTGGAAGCAGATATAATTCTTTCTCTGCTGAGTTTTAAACAAGGCTATTTCTGAGTTACCAAAACTAACAGAGTTGGAACAAATTCTGCATATTCGAAGCTATTGTATCATTAAGCCATTTTTGAGTGTCACAACAGAAGTTGAAGATCAGGAACATGTTTCCAGGGATTCATTATGGCTGATGTGATGCTTATGTAATACAGTTGTCATTGCGTCACATGCATTAGTAGGCTCAGAAAAAACTTGCTACAGACTGTGAACAAGCAAATGAAAAACAAACTTATAAACTTTACATGTTGAATTATTGTACTAAATAATGAACCTGATTAACTGGTTTCCTCTGTGCTTCAATGTAGCTCAGCAGAACTTAGGAGAATTAAATACAATATGAGAAGCAAAAATTGAACAAGTCAGTTGATGTATTTGAATTGAATTGCACCCGTTTGAAGTCATATAAGTTTTTCTTACTTGACCATGATGAAACAGAGAAGATTTCTGCAGACAGCCTCATGCAAACGTGGTTCATTGAAGCTCAGGCTACAGAACCCAGCCTTGCCAGTGGTATTGCAAGGGTGATCTCGATAGGCTGTTTCTAGAATTTGTGGAAATGTTCTTCATATCTTTCCTGTTAAGTTATTCAGAGTATAAGGGGAGGCAGGGAGACATTCTGTCTTAGGGTGTAGGTTAGGTGCCTTAGCACAGATCGTAGTGAGCATCATTTTAAGAAAAGGAAAGGAGAACTTAGAGGTATGATTTTGGTATTGCTGGATACCACGTCAGCTCCCTTTCTAACAATTCCTTCTTTTTTGTATCTAGTTTTACTGTAAGAGTCTGTGCAGCATTTGAAGGCCAAAGTATTTCAGATGAGATAGGTAAGAAATTTTGTATGTATTCATATGATTTTCTCTGACTCACTTAATTTCAGAACTTTTCTCTTATGCCTTGAAAGGTGATAGGAGTGCAGTCCTCCTAAGGTAAGAAAAAAAACAATTAAAAACACACGCGCACACACACATATATACGTATATATGTGTATATATATACATACACATAAGCACAAAGCTTTTACAATTCATTTGAAGGATTTCTATTCCATTTAAGCCATTTTACAGATAAAACTAAGATCATACCCAGTTGAAGAATATTCAATTCTGAAAAAAAAAGCAGAAAAAAAAAAAAAAAAGAAAAAAAAAAGCAAAGAACTAGAATTCTGGGACAGTACATATATGGCATGTAAATAAAGTACAGTTTTATTGAAGCTACACCTGTTCTATACTTTGAATGAAAAACTAGTGTGCTCCTAAACAGACAGATACCTTGGGCATGGACTGGTTTTGCTTGGAAACCTTTGTTTGTCATTTGTAATATTAATGTTGATTATTAACAATAGATATAATGAATTGTTTGCTGTTTTTCTTTCCATGTTAAATAAATCAACATTCAATTTACTTGTATCCTGTAGTGCTGAAAGGTGAATTGCAATTAGATTCATTGAAACAGAAAGGAGCTGTTAAAAGGACTCTCTTCTTTGATTACCATCAGTCACATCATTATTTCTCCATTGTGATGGAAAAACAGAAGAAGCTCTATTGCCAGGACTTTCTTGTTTATCTCAGAGTAAGTTTAAAATATTTTGGACTGTCATCATAGTTTGAGTAGTATCAGGGACTAAAGAAGATTAATAAAGAAGGGGAGCCATTTGAATAGCAAGAACATTTTACACTGGTACTAGATCCCAAAATTACACAAATGAGAGGTAAGAAAGGGTTGGCCTAAATGTCCAGACCATCCTTCTACCTCAACAAGAGTTCCCATGAAAGTATTTGATTCACCTTCAGTCAGTGAAAGTAAAAAAGAAAGGCTTCCTTTGATGAATTGTGCAGTTTTTCTGCGTATATTAATTTCATGCTCTTCCAGGAATTTTGATTAAATATGCATCTCCTGATACAAAAATACAAGGTTGTTCTCTCTTATGGTATTCACAGTGGAATAATTAACTAAACTCATTAAATGCCATGACAGTTCTGTTCCAACAGATATGTTAAAGGAATGTATTGGCCCAAAATTCATATATTTTGAATATTTTTAAATATTTATGAAAAAAAACCCTTAAAACTGTGGCACTTGAGTAATGAAGAGGAAAGGGTCATTGGTTACTCACTTGCAGCTGGAATTACCTCATGCACATTCCAAGGCTGGTTCTAGAAATGTAGTGGGAGGTGGAATGGAGAAGACTCAAGCCGTGTGTAAGGCAGAATCTAGACAATAGAAGTGGTGGAGTTTTATCATCACTAATTTATTGGTTCTGGAATAAACCAACAATATTACCTCCGCAAATCCACATATCTTCCCTCCATTCTGAATGAACGGAGGGCAGTAGCTGATAGGAATTTGTTCTGTGTGTCTCTTTCAAATAGCTTCATGTTAGGCAAATGTTAAGAAAAAAAATATTGAGTCTGCTCAGCTCAGCCAGCTTCTTCCAGATGTGGAGCTATGGAGACAATGTGTTCTGGGCATTCCAGTCACTGGTAGGTCATTATGCTTTCATGATGAAATTATAAATAGCCACATTTTGGCCAGCACCTCTCAAATAAGAGTATTTTTACCTTCAGTAAATAAGACCATAATCTTCTAACTTAGATCATACTCATCTGAAATAATTATTCTTTTTTATTATGTGATTGTCACTCACAGGATGAAACAGAATTTAGAGATAAATTATCTCCCATCAATATTAACTTGAATTACAGCTTGGATGAATCCCATTTCAAAGATAGCATGATGGTGAAGCCAATACTGAATTATTACCAGAGAAGCTCAGTAACAGAACAGGTATGATTTTTTCGTGCAGCACATTCTGTATATAAACATGAAAATATTTAGGAATATTATGTGTGTCATCTTCCTTTAAAAAGTATCAGGCCCTGAAATTGCACAACAAGGATTTAATTAATTCAAAATGAAGATAAATATAGAACCAGGCAATGCTTTAAAGCATTTCCAAAATTTTGGTGTGTTCATAGTTTTGTTTGTATTTTACAATATGTGAGCTGAGTTACTGTGGGAAAGAACCTGAAAGATATTATTTTGCTAAAGATGTAGTTTGCAGTCTAGATAGTCTTGAGCAGTACTCATGTTGAAAGGAACTTTTAGAAGGGAGAACAAGTTTAAATCATGAGGAAAATGGTAGTAATATTTAAGACATAAATTAGGGATATTTAATGAAGTTATTTGGACTTTGAAACTTGTACTAACTTTATTATATCTTTTTGTATGTTTGTTTTTTATTAAATGACATGCAGGCTTACATTCTGGTAGATTGTGGGGAAGACAACTTGTGCATTCCTGACTTGCACCTTTCTGCTGTGCCGTAAGTTGAACAAAATAAGTAATGCTACATATAAAAATCCAGCATCTTCTAACTGCTTCAGCAGAATGAAACACCTACTACTGTTCAAAATAGCTTTTAAATGTACCGTTTTCAATACGTCAGTGAGTTTGAAATACGGACACAGTTCTCTTAAACTCTCTGTATAGTAAATGACATAAATGAATCTCAGAATAAAAAATAAAAATAAAAACATGGCAACAATTCCTCTTACAGAGAGAGAAATAAGCCAAGCAGGAGAAGTGGGAGACCTCTGGCAATTATCTGTCTGTGCCATCAAAATCAGTGAAAGGAAAGGTCACAGTGCCATTGCAGGTCTTGAGGTCTTCTGTTTGCTTATTGTACAACAAGCATGAGGGGAGAATGGAAGTTACACCACTTTTGTGCCCCCCACAAAGAAATGGTGATGGGACCCTAGTAACAAGTAGATTCTTCCACTTGATACTTGTCTCTAGTTAGAAAGTAGTCAGACTCTGAAATTGTGTATGACTAACTTCCAAGTTCTCCCGTAGTTTACTCTGTTTGTCCATGTGTGTTTTCCTTTGAACTCTTTCATTCCCAGGTGCTTGCATACTTTTCAAAGGGGTCACTTTTTGTGAAAA
>JAOWBP010035940.1:0-21335 GCA_028571105.1 Tragopan temminckii
TCCATTTCTATCTGACTGTGTGCTCTTAGGGCTTCTTGCATTTATGAATGCGCTAAAGTGGAGCCTGAGCATTATAGTTGTGTTTGTGTGGTTGAGGGTCTTCAGGAGAACTGTTTGCACAGCAGCAGCATCAAAAACTGGGTGGACGACAGAGAGCGTGGTGGTTAATGGCAAGCCAGAGAGCAAATTTGTGTTCCCTTGTATGTTCTAGGAACAATGGTGCAGCTGAGCTTTGCTGTTTTTCAAGGCTGGCTTTCCTTAGGAATAGAGATTATCACTTAAATATCATCTACTCTGTGTCAGTATGAGCAGTGGCAAAATAAATTGCCTTTCAGTGGGTTTTGGGGTTGTAATGCATAGACAATAACAGATTACGCAATTAAAATGTTAAAAAGGTTCAAATTTCCTGTTGCAATAAATGTGATAGGAGAGACCTTCCTCACTTTGCATCACCTTTTTGGTAGTTTGACAAAAGTGGATGTTAAATTGAAGAAGTAACTTATGCTTCAGAGAAAGTGTAGTAGTTTGTTATTCTGTGCTACTTGTTCACTTGACATGAATGTTTGGGTTTTGTGACTACTAAACAGAATTGCAATAATAACTAGGAAAAATTTAATACTAGAAAGTAAAAAAAAAAAAATCCATAGGAAATGATTTAAGTACTTGAGTGCATGAGAATTTTAAATGTAATGTTGAGAAATGGTGCAAAAGCTGGGCATTTCTTCACTGTTCGTCTTCGGGTCTTGCGTATGCATCAGCAGTAAAAATATTTAGCTTCTGTACATCAGCTGCCTGTAAAGCACTTGTGGTTCCTAAGCGACTGATGTTTTTATGAAGTAAATTATTCTCCCAAATGTGGCTTTTTTTTTTTTTTTTTTTTGCTGTTGAGCTTTCCACGGAATCTTCTCTGATGTCAATGATTTTGATTCCATATCTACTCTTAAAAACATTTCTTTTATAACTTAAATGTATTTTTCCGTTGTAAATCAAGAAACATACTGGGGTTATGAGAAAATATACTAAAAAATGTTTCCCATATTTAAACTTCATAACTTGTGATGAATTATACTAGTGTCTAGGAAGGGAATATGGAATGAAAGATTTCAGTCAGCGGCCTTTGTCAGCAACCGTCTGTTTTTATCTACTTTAGGAACTATAGAGAAAAGTGTGATGCGATAAAGCTACTGATTTTAAATTTGAGTGTACGTATTAAGGGTTTGTAAGAGCATATTTAACATAAGTCTTTACAGAGCATTGTATGTCTTTGAACAATTTTTAAACAAAGCTGAAAAATTCAGATAAATATTTCTGTACTCAGTTTAATCTTTTCTCCATGCTTTTCTGGAGATAATGAAATGCAATGAGATTGCTAACACTGGTGACTTAGAAGCAATTTTGCAAGGTACGGTATTTCTTAGTTTTAATGCCTGGACTCACATGATTTACACCCAAATCTCAATTGTAATTCAAAACAAAAAACTGTTACTGGTTTAAATTACATTGCTAACCAAGGTAATTGCCACTTTATGTGTAGGTGAAGCACTGCATGCATTACTTCTTCCATGAAAGAAAAGACTTGCCTCAAACTGATTTTGCAACTTACTCACATCTAAGCCGACTCATTTTTTTGATATGGAGAGCTGGCACTGCTTTGCCATAATGTGCCAAGTAAGGGAATTTTTTTCTCTAAATCTGAAGTAGCTTGCAGTATACTAGTGTGTTTGTCCACTGAACACTTAGTCTGGGGTAAGAGAATAGCAATGATGCTTTGAGCAGGCAGTGGGGAAAAAAAGAGGATGCCATTTCAGGTAAAACTGAATGCCTGTGGAAACCCGTGTCTCGGAAGTACTGCAAATTCCAAGCTGGTGGAGTTGGTACAAATGTGCCTCTAAAGACTGTTAGAAAGAATCACTGAGCAGTAACTACTTAAAAACTCTTCTGCTTATTGTGCTCCTCCTTGTTCTGTGCTCTCAATTGCTTTATTTATAACAATACATTGGATACTTCTGATATGTAGTATGGGCAGGATTGTTAGTCCTCTATCTTTTTTTTTTTAATTTTGTGAATAAAGGAGCCCCAGGAAGAGCTGTATCTTAGCTCTGTTTTCCATTGAAGTGCCAAAACTTATATTTTAGTGCATTTCACTGAGTAGTTGAAGTTTTAATACATTTTTCCCTGTGTTTTAGACTGCAGTTATTTTTTGTGTTTTATGCAGAAGGCTCACAATATGCAGAACTGTGAGAGGAAAAAGACACATAAAAAATAAAATAAAAATCCCTGTAGAACACTGGATCTGATGTTAATGGGCTTTTATGAATTTGTCTGGGATTGTGTTTTATGGCTAACTCACCAAGTACTTGAATGTATCTGAAAATGGAAGTTCAACTCATCCTGCCTTTTGTGTGTTTCTACCTGCTGACTGGCACTCATTTCATCATGTGGTAATGTTGAAAAATAGCAGGAAATAATGTGGTGTTTTTTGTGTTTTTTTTTTTCCAGGAAGAGGAAGGAGCTGAGAGCAATTTCTTTGTTCAAAATAACCTTTCTTGGCCTTTTCAATCCTCGTTGAAGGGAAGTGATAGTAGAGTGCAGCCACAGGATTGCACTGAAAGGTCTAAGCCCTCTAGCAAGAGTTAAGCTTTATATCTTTGTCTTCTAGATGTCACAAATTGTGCCGGGCGAACACCAAGTGCTACTTATTGACAGCTCAGTGCCTGCTGTCTGGTAGCAGCTTGCTTGCAGAAGTTTTCATCTCCAGAGAATCCAGTGGAAAACCACCTGGAAGTTTGTTTTCCTTTAGGAGCCTGTGTTTGTGACACAAGGCACTTCCCTTTGCTTTGGCCCAGTTTTCGTTTCTTTTCAGATGTAGTTAGGATTAACCAGATGGTTTAATTAAGAAATCACATAACAGGAAATAATAAGAAATAATAAGGAAGTTAATATGGAGCATAACAGGAAAGAGAGTTCTATATGAGCTGTTTGAAACCAACTGTGAGCTTGTGTGCGTAGTACAGTTTGTTAATCAGTACTCTTTTACTATGGAAACTAGACCTCTTGCAGAATGCAAAAACAGAATTAAAGTACAAGTGTATTTCTGTCTTTTTAAGCAAATCACTCAGTGAGTAGAAATTGCAGTAAAGAAAGTCTCTTTTAGCTTTGTTGTTTGCCTCCCTACTTTAAGTTTGTCTTTCTGTTTCATTTGCATTGGCTTTCTGTAAATAAACTGATTGTTTGGTAAGGCTCTTGATGTTGCAGTTTGTTAGCTATTTCCCATTTTCTAACTACTTCACTTGGGAATTTCTGTCCAACAGTTGATGCAATCTTTATTTTTAAAAAATTGTGTTCAGTAAAACAAAGAAGCTCCTTCTCTGTGTAACAAAGTAAAATGTAATTGCCTTTGTAGGAGCTTCAGTAACCACATCTGTTTTGCAGACAGGCTTTTTTTTGTTTTATGTTATGTATTTTATCTGTTCCAGCTTTGAAGTTGTACAGTGAATCCTTAGGGGTGATTCATGGAGCAGTGAAAACTGGGAGGTCACACAAGGCTATCACTTTGACTGTTGCGTATCTGCTATGATAGACGCTATGATAGACCCATAAGACCTTTACTTGTAGAGGGAGCTCGTGTTTGTCTTATACAGTGTCATAAGCTGCACTGTGTGCTTAGCTTTATCCAAACTCCTCCATTGAAATTCAGCCGGAGTAAGTCTGATTTAATTGGTAGTATGCTATAATTAAATGGAATCAGTGCTGTTCACTGTTCCAGTGAAGAGTTGGTGGTTTGAGCAAGGGGGAGCGAGGTCTCTGCAGCCTTTCACTCTCAGAAATTGCTTAAGTTTTGACATCGATATTAAAGATCAAATTGTCAGGTTTTCAAATGGACTTTGAAGATTGACTTTTGCTGTTCAGGATAACATTAATCTTATTTTTTCTCAGTAGATTTGAGAGAACTTCTGAAGTACTTAATTTATAAGGTTTAAGTTCATGCTGTTATGTAGTCTGCATGATTTCACCATATTGATCTTTATTAACTAATTTATAGGTGCTTTAGAGACTGTGATGCTTATATACACCGTATAATTACTGTTATTCTGTGTGTTCCCACTTAAAAAAATAATTTTGAATTAGAATTAAGTGGAATAACTCCTGAGCAATATAACAAATAGAGAATCTAAGGTATATTCAGTATATTAGAATAAAGAATAAAAAGCAGTGCATTCAAGCAAGGTTAAATGCTGCTTGTTTGAAACCATTCAGTAGATTTCTGCATTTATAATTGGGGTAAAAATATATTTGTATTTTACCCTTAAGATAATTTTTCTTAATCCTAATTCCTTCCTTTCCTGCTGTAATTCTATTTTTTTGCTTGTTTGTTAACTATTGTATTTTCTGTAGTGTTTACATGTTAGCAGCATTCCAAATGCTAAGA
Organism: Tragopan temminckii; assembly: GCA_028571105.1. NCBI lineage: Eukaryota > Metazoa > Chordata > Aves > Galliformes > Phasianidae > Tragopan > Tragopan temminckii. Next base: position 4,430 of record JAOWBP010035940.1, read on the forward strand.
GTGATATTTGTTGTGTATTTTATCAAATAAGTTTTTGAAACTGATTGATCCTTCTGAAATGAAGGAATATATGGTAAATTAACCAGAGAAGCTGTGGAGTCTCCTTCTTGGGGATCTTCAAAAGCCACCTGGACGTGGTCCTGGGCAGCATGCTCTGGGTGTCCCTACTTGGGCAGGGGTTGAGCTCCGTACCCTTCTGACCTCAACCAGTCTGTGGTTCTGTGATATTATAAAACAGTTTAAAACGCGAAGACGAAGAATGAAATAACTTTAGGCATATTTCAAATCCCACTGAGGCTAGTCCCTGGCTTACCTTAATCTTCTGAAGATTCAAATAGGAATTGTAAAGGTTGCACAAAAGTATCAGACAGATGGAGGAAACCAATGCGGAACTTCTCTAGCTAATCTTATGTATTTCATGTAACATTGCTTGGACTACCTATACTCACTTTATATCACATATTCTGCGTGCCAAGAGCATGCTTGTGAAGAATTAAGCATAAAGTGGTTGATGCACAGCAAGTTGTTTCCCACTAGTGCTTTCTTGTGTCTCTGAAGAGTTTGTTCACCTTAACATTGAAATGAGGTCCTTAAAAAAGTTGGAGGTGAAAACATGAGCATCCCAGAAAATACTGACTGAAGATGTCATACCTTCAAACTTCATGATAAATCTGGGATTTCTAATCTGTGTAGAAAAATTTTCTTGTTCTTCCTCACTTCTAGAAATAACAATGCAGGGAGATGCAATAAAAGTTAACTCTCCTTTAGGTGGGGTAGTTCTATGTATTTAATGTTTTAAGATAGCTTTGGCATTTTCTGTAGTAAATTATTTTGGCAATCCTTTTATATCTATTTGCATTTGATTTTACTTACCATCTTGACTGTTAACAACAGTGTCTGTGCCAGCATGATTTCCTTCTACAGAAATATGCTGTTCTTGTTGCATAGGTTAAACTTGGGGGGCAGAGAAAAAAGGGAGGGAGGAGAGGAAAGATGGGCTTCTTAACTCTTGTTATCAGACAATGTGTTAGCATAAATGCAGCCTTCATAGCACAGGTGTGAAACTTCTTGTGTGATGTCACCCAGTCATCTCATGCAGAGTCTCTCTACAGATGGATTACTGGGTTCTGTTAGAGTCCTGAGAACAGCAACAGGCCCTAATGGTCTTGATAAGCCTCACCTTGAGTCTCTCTTCCATCTTCATGGTCTCAAGAGCTCTACTTAAGCACAGACTGGGGCCTTTAGTCCTGCTGTGGTGTTTGTCAGAGAAGTATTGGTCTCCAGCTCAGCCACAGTCATGCTTGTGCCTGGCCATGAAGCCCAGTTGATCCAGACCTCAGCCCACCTCCTGGCCTGACTGCACCTCAGCTTCATCACTGTGATCCTGCTGATATCTACTGGACCTCATCAAAACTGGTGAAAAACAAGGCAAAAGAAATAAACCTCCAAATCACAAAGCAATAAAAATCTTTCACACTGATCATTCTTTATATCTCCATTTGTCTTCCTGTAGTCTTTGTCAGGGAAATGGCCTTCAAGGTTCTTTCTGTACCCTCATATTTTGCCCATCCCCAAATCATCTGCTGTCTGTGTTGTGGTTTGCATGCACATCTTCAGCTACCTTGAACTTGTCATTAGAAAACTAGATTATAAGCCATTTTTGTTCTCCTAATCCAGAGCGTGGATGTGCTTTTGATCTAACTATATAGGTGCTCTGTTGCCATCTGTAAATTAAAAGAGATGAATATTTTGAAAGAGGCAGCAGTCTGAATGAAAACCTCACTGACTGCTGAGATTGAAGTCTCTTTTCTCTATTGCAGCTTCCTTTTCCTGGTGTATTTTTCACCTGCCTAATGCTAACAGCCCATGCACATGAGACCTTTCCAGGAGCATATGTGATTTGTCAGAGACAAATTTCAGCAAGATGGTATAGTTTTCTTACCTCTTAGAAAACTAACTTGGCTCACAAAAGAAGTTGACAAAAATTTGTGTTGGCTTCTGGTCAGAAGTTTAGGACCTGGTGGCTTTGAGCAGTAATGCTGTGGATGTGATAGGAAGGTGAAGTTGAGAGAAGCTATGAATAAAAGTGGAAGGACAAGAAAACATTTTGGGTTAAAGGAAAACAGCATTGTCTCAGCTTGTAAAATATCAAATGGAACTCAGCACAAATTTTTTTCTCTTAGTATTGAACAGCACCCACACAATAACAACTAACTAACTAGGCAACACTTGCTAAAACAATTTCAATTGATGTAGAAAAATGGTCAATTAGTAATTTATTTTCATGGTGCACTGCTGGTTCTACTATACTTACTATATTATGCTGTTCCTGGAGTGCATTTTTTTTAATATCGGCTCCAAAAAGTTTGGTGTCAGTGGAAAAACTTGACATATAGCATTGTTGGTCTCACCAGTCGAGTTATGGATTTCTTTTATTTTTTAATTAGTGTAATTGTGATGGTTATATCTTCGCATAATATCTGTATTTTTACTGATCTGCCAGCTTAGCAAATGGTGTGCAAGACCTCTCATTTCTCTGATGTAAAACCCATCAGTGAGTAATGATAACTGCCTGTGAACTGTTCAGAAAAGTCTTTGCTTCAAGTATAGACCAGAAGTAGGCCTCTTGTTTTTCCCTTTTCTAGTTAAAGAGCTTGAAGATGATAGGATTTTCAGTGTACACTCACTTCAATACTGTTACTACAAGTATTTATCTGCTCATCTTGGTAGCCACAGGGAGTGTGGTTATCCAGTTAAGAGGGCCGCTGGCTCATGAAAATTACTTTTGTTGCTCTTCTGTATCCTTCAGTCATAGGCATGATACTTGATAATTATCCCTTAAATGCCAGTATGTTTTTATTTTTATCTAGCTGTGACAGACGAGTCTTCCAGCAGATTTTATTTCCCTCCTACATTTGCACAAACTTTCACATGATGCTTCAAAAAAGGATCTGAGATGCCAGGCAAAACCCAAGGCTGATTTGTTTAAAGCATTAATTAAAAGCCTTATTAAATAAATTGAAAGTTGAGGTTGTATTACACTGGTGTGCAAACCAAATATTGTTCTCTGAGGAAGCTATTTACACAATAGGATTTTTAGTGGGATCTTTTGTCACATAATATGTCCTAAAAATGTATTTGCTGAAATAGCCTAAGTACTTGTTTTGTGCTATCACTACAGATACTGTTAAGGCCAGTTGTTTTCCTGAGTCTAAGAGATAAAGTGATGTCTAAGATGTAAAGTTCACGTCTATTAAGGACAAAGAGATGACGAAATGTGTGACCAGCAGGTCGAGGGAGGTGATTCTGCCACTCTACTCTGCTTTCATGAGACCCTACCTGGAGTATTGTGTCCAGTTTTGGAACCCCCAATGCAAGAAGGACATGGAGTTGTTGGAGCAGGTCCAGGGTAGGGCCACAAAGGTGATGACAGAAAGCTGAAGCACCTCCCCTGCGAGGACAAGCAGAGAGCTGGGGTTCTTCAGCCTGGAGAAGAGAAGGCTTGAAAAGAGACCTTATAAGGCCTTCCAGAACATGAAGGGGACCTACAGAAAAGCTGGGGAGGGATTTTTTGTAAGGGTATGTATGCGACAGGACAGGGGAAATGGTTTTAAACTGGTAGAGGGTAGATTTAGACTAGATATTAGTAAGAAATTTCTTACTATGAGGGTGGTGAGACACTGGAGCAGGTTGCCCAGCGAGGTTGTGGATGCTCCCTCCCTGGAAACATTCAAGGCCAGGCTGGATGGGGCTCTGAGCAATGTGGTTTAGAGGGAGAAGTCCCTGCCTATAGCAGGAGAGTTTGGAACTATATGATCTTAAAGGTCCCTACCAACCCAAACCATTCTGTGAATCCATGATGTAAAAAAGTTTGTTGCTACTTGCTGTGCAGATGTGTGTGGAGCAGGTATTTGTTATGGAGTTCCATGTTGCTCTGTGAGTGATGGTGCTGTCCATGAACTTCTGTTTCCAGAGTTACCTATCATAGAGTCATTAAGATTGGAAAAGACCTCTGAGGTCATCTAGTCCAACCATCAACCTGTCCCCTAATTGTGTCCTTCAGTGCTACATCCACGGATTTCTCTAACAGCTCCCTGGGCAGCCTGTGCCAATGCCTTGCAACCCTCTCTGTGAAGAAATGTCAATCCAAACCTTCCCTGTCACAACTTGAGGCCATTCTCCCTCATCCTGTCTCTGATTCTTTCACTACAGCCTGCTTTCAGGCAGTTGCAGAGAGCAATAACATCTCCCCTGAGCCTTCTCTTCTCCAGACTGAGCAATCCCAGTTTCCTTAGCCTCTCCCCGCAAGACTTAGACTCCAGACCCTTCACAGCTTTGTTGTTCTTCTTTGGACGTGTTGCTGTATACCTTTCTTATAGTGAGGGGCCCACAACTGAGCACAGTTCTTGAAGAGTGACCTCACCAGAGCTGGACATTGAGGGACAATCACTTTTCTGCTACTGCTGGCATTGCTATTTCTCATACAAGCCAGGATGTCATTGGCCTTCTCAGTGACCTGGGCCGCAGTGCTAAGTTATGTTCAGATGGCTGTCGGCTAACTCTTCCAGATCTTCTTCCTCTATGTGGCTTTCCAGCCACTCTGCCCCAAGCCTGTAGCATTGCAAGGGGATGTTGAATTTCAATACAGTTGGCCTCACCTTGTCTAGATCCCTCTGTAGGGCCTCCCTACCATTAGGCAGAGCAACACTCCCTCCCAACTTGGTATCATCTCTAAACTTACTGAGGGTGCACTCAATCCCCTTGTCCAGATCATCATTAAAGATATTAAACAGAGTCAGCCCCAATACTGGCCCTTGGGGGTGGAAGGGGGGGGGGAATATCACTCATGACTGGTCTCCAGCTGGATTTAACTCCATTCACCACCATTCTCTGCATCTGGCTGTCTCACTAGTTTTTTTTCACCCAGTGAAGAGTACATATGTCCAAACTCTGGGCTGCTAACTTCTTCAGGAGATTGCTCTGTGAAACAGACAGGAACCTTACTGTAGTCTAGGTAGACTATAGCCACAGACTCTCCCTCATCCGCAAGGCAGGTCACCTGGTCAAAGAAGGAGATCAGTTTGGTCAAGCAGGACCTGAATTTCATGAACCCATGCTGGCTATGTCAGATCCACTGGTTGTCCTGCACATTACCTCTCATCTGTCTGCGTATTTTTTGCCAAAGGTCACATCTTTTGTCTTTTTTATAGACATAAACTGCTGAATTGATTCCAAGTCAAGTTTGTAAAATTCAGCGTGTTAACACACTGAAAACATGCTTAAGGGAAGCAGATTATCTTACCATTGGGTGAGAAGTGTACAGAGCTTTGGGAATGTTTTGTCATTGCTGATGGACTGTAGTTTTAGCAAGACAGACATTTTCTGTTGTAGTAAAGTCATCCCTTTACAGCAGTGCAGGGCTTTTACAGTATTTCAGCATAGGAATTGGTTCTAGGAATTGGCTCCTTCCACCAATTCTGTATGATGTGACAGGTGAAACGGAACACTCTACTGTTGTGATAGCTTTTCAGTTTCTGTTCTTTGTATATCACTGAGATGTTTAAATGTAAGTTACTTAGGTGGAAGATACTGCTGTTCTTAGGTCAGTATCTAAACTGTATTGCACCTACCGTGCTACCCCATGATTACCTCCTGGTGCTTTTCATATGTTTACAGCTCTTGTTATTTGGTCAACAGACTTCAGCACAGATGCAGTTCCTTTGGTATGTGTCATGAATAATGCAATAGAAGAATAATAACACTGCTATATTTAGTTTTCATTAACGTACAAGGTCCCTCTAATCCTTTTAAAGATATGCTGCAAGAGCATATTTGTACTCTTGTCTTCTGAGCATATTACAGTAGTTTTGATTGCAGTGATCCTTTGTGGCAAGACATAAATTGAGCAGTACAGTGTTTGTGTACTGTGAAAGCTTCTGTTTGGTTGTTCCTTCTGACTGGCTGCTCCAGCATTAAGGAAATGAGGCCTACAAATACCAGCTGTATTGCTGCTTCCTTTAGCTCTGCTTTCAGGGATCTAGCTCTTGAGAATGGGTTTCTGAAAAGTGTGCATTTTGAAGTATTTCCAAGCATTTAAACACTTTTCTGTCTGTGAAACAGCTCTACCCCCTTATTTTTTTCTTCAGAGCCGGTAGGCTTTTTAATTTTTTTGTAAAGTGTTATGCCTGTGATAGTACATTCATGTAGGTTGAAAGGATGATCTATCACAGGGGTGACATGATGTGCTTTGTAATGCATTTTGACTTGCTACATCCATTAAATACACTGTGTTCAATGAAATAGCCAAGTGCATTGAACAGGGCTGTGCCGGGTGATCAATGCTTGGTATGCTGTAGCTGGTAGGAGAAGCATTTCTATTCTATCCCCATCTTGTCAGCTGAAGTGATAGCAGTAGAGTTGACATTGTCATCGCTTCCTCAGAGTTAACAGTGAGGATAACACATGGTGTAAAAGCTGGCACATCTGAATCATCATTTAAGGCAGCCTGCAGAAATAAGACTATGTTAATTAAACTTGATTGATACCTAGAAACTGTAGACTAAGCTCTAAGGCCTAGAACTTACTGGTTTTAGGCTTATGTTTTGACTTCTCATGCAAGCATCAGAAATACATGAAGCAATCTGTGTGTTGCCCACTCTGCCTACTGGAAGACCTATAAAGAGAGTTTTCAGTCTGTGTTTTCTGAGATGATCCCACAGAGCTTATTACAATAATTCAGATTAACCAGTAGTATACTGGTGCAACATCTGAGCATTCATATAATCTTTTGCACAACTATAAAGAGGTATTTATATTCTGTGTTGCTTAGATTCCAGTGCTTCTGTCCTTTCTGGTTTTATTGCATGTGAAATATAGAGAAGAATCACTGGCTGTTGTAATCCTAATTATATTGTAAATCTGGTTACTACAGAGCTGGTGCTGGTAATGGGCTGTCAATGCTGCCCTAAACCAGCAGTGCACTATCATTATAATTACTTTACTTTGTGAATGAGTAAATAAGTTTATTCAGCTGTAAGAAACGGATTTAGAGAATCAGTAGGCTTTGAGATACCATCCACAGTGTTATATAACATTGATATATAGTAAAGCTGTTAGAAGATTGTGCCACAGGTGTAAGCTCTTAAGCACTTTCTTTTTGATGAGCTACATTTTCACTTTATGGATTGATGTCTTTAGCATAAATTATTTCCTCATTTTAACAGCTTTACTTTTCATTGCAGAATGCTTTTAGGTTATTTCTTCCCCTCCATATTTCCTTTTTGTAAGTGGGTAATAGATGAATAAATATGTGAGCTCAAAATATTCTGTATGAAAAATATTTTCTTATGTAAATGCATGTATTACACATTAGTGAAATCACTGTTATGGTGTTTGGAGCTTTATATTACTATGCAAACTGAGAAAGTTCAGAAATGTAATGAACGTTTAAAGAAGAAATCTCAGCTTTCATAAATGTTCCAAGAAATTTATCTGCTTGAGAAAGTGAATTCTTGATACACATTTATAATGATAAACAGTTTTGGAGAACAATTTGAATTATTTGTTGATTGCTTAATATATTTTTTTTTCCTTTTCCAGCTGTCCATATTTATCAGAGAAGATTACACCTGCTATACCTGCAATTGGTGGGATACTTTTCTTTTTCGTGATGGGGACCCTGCTGCGTACTAGTTTCAGTGATCCTGGTGTCCTCCCACGTGCAACACCAGATGAAGCAGCAGATCTAGAGAGACAAATAGGTAACACTGAAGGTCTGTTTTCTCCTCGCTTTCCTCCCAAGGGTTTATGTGCTATGTGAAGGCGATGTGCTGCTCTGTTCCTGGGAGAAGTTACTCCTATCTTTCCACAGTAATTGTTGTGGAGTTGCTGTGTCCAATGAAACTGCCGTAATTCCTGTGGAAAGGCAGTTGATCAACTCTTCAAAAAGACAGTAAACAAAATGCTGGCCCTGGAGAGTGATAGTTATTACTGTGAATACTTTTCAGCAGACGTTGTAGAACTCTCACTATAGTGTGCAAGAGAATTTTTGAAGCGTTTTTGATAAGAAAGCTGATGTTGCAAAGGTTATAAAGTTGTATATCTTTTAAAGTAATGTATCCTCACAGTTTGAAGGAATTTAATTAGATTATTAATTATATTGTGAAAAGATCAGATAAGCCTATATTAATGTACAGTGTTGCAATTTGATACAGTCTGGGGAAGACTGTACTTCAGTAACTAATTGTATGTATTTTTTATCTGTTTAGAGCTGGCACAAGTAAAGGAGAGTGAGCTAGGTTTTAATCACTTGTCAAGTGATTAAAGTGTCAAGTTCTAATTGTGGAATTTCTAAAGCTACAGATGAACTAAATAGCATATGCTATCTAGATAAGAAAACACAGGATAAATTTGCAGAGCTACTTCATAAACAGTATTTGCTTATTTTTGTACTAAGCCAGTAAAGCTTAGTAACAGCTACTGTATCTATTTCAAAATGGTAGCCAAGGAAATCATTTGTTCTGAAGTTGTTTCAGAGAGAGACTCACTCATGTAATTGAAAAGATATGTAACAGCCGTATGCAAACATAGGATGTGTACCTATATGGTCCTTAATGTTTGTACACTATAGTGTTTAGTGCTGTCTGAGGATTGTGTACCATCACAAGTAATGCTGTAAAATGCTGTAAAAGCAAAAGCTAAAGCTTTTGTTGCCAACGCTCCTACATCTATAATATATGAATTTGAGGAGTTTACTTCAGGAAAGTTTTTGTCTGGTTCTTTAGGATAATATTCTACGTAATGCATTAGTGAAACTGACTGAAGGGCAAAGTCATTGGTTTGGATATACTATATTATGGAGTAGGGTTGATTTTGTGTATATATGGAGCAGAAGTTCTGGTTTAATTTCCTCAGAAAGCAGATGTGATTGTATGAATATGGCACTGAACCATGCCGGTGAGTGGAAATAAGAGAATTCTAGTCAAAACAGCAAAATGTCACATCAACATTGCATTTGTTTGCTTAAACTTGAATGCAGACGTGATGTAGGCATCCTGAAGCTATGCCTTCCACTTAGGAAATCTGCTGGACAAAGGAATGCTCTTAAGGTAAAACAAAAAAGCTGATGACTTGAAATCGTTAATTGAGACCTTTTTGAATCTTGAACTCAGAGGAATGGTAACAAATTTGTTTTTAATAGCTTCCATATTTTAGTGGTTGTTTGAATCTTATGGGTTCATTGTTTAAAAAATATATCCTGAAGGCTCAGTTTCAGAAAATTGCTCTTGGAGGAACAAGAGTGATGATTGAGTGCCTTCTGGAAAGGCACATGTTGTCTTTGTTATGGATTATTTTAAGAAGTAGGATTTCAAAACATAGTGATGAGTTTATTGGTTGTCACTGCAGCAAGATTTTATTTCACCAGGTTTGGAGTGTTCCGAGCACAGCTGTTACAGTATGCTAAGTCATAGAGTATAAAGGTGTCTGCATAAACAGTGTTTAGTATGCTTCAGTGAAGCAAAGTTAATGCATTTGCTACATGCTACGTGCAGCAGCTATTTTTACTTGTTCCATGTATCCTTTGCGTAGATTTGAGATTTTTGGAGCTGTGTAATCACGTAGCAGCTCAGTTTGTTGAACTTCAAGAAGGATTTTTTTTTTTTTACTGTGCGTTTGTGAAGTCTGATGCATGTAGTTCACAGATTTTTATGGATCTGGAATAGCTTTCTCAGTGCCAACAGAGCATTCTATTGGCAGTCACATTTCTGTAAGAAAACCTGTATTGCTTTTTTTCTACACTTGGACTAACTGTGCATAGTCTGGAGCCATCTGATGTGGCCACAAGGGAAGAAGGTTGCATTTGGTCAGTCATGACTTAGCTTTGGGCAAAGACCATACTGTACATAAGATGCACGGAAGTACACTGTTAGGTTCTAAATGACCCAGATAGATCAGTCCCAATGGATGAATTGGGATATGGCACTTGGCATTATTTTAAAAAAAATCTTTGGTCAGCCTGGTCTTTATGTTCATAAAGAAGTAAAATCAGAAATGGAAGGAGCATTGTGAAACCGTATTGTCACTGTAGTGGAATGTGTTTGTACTGAGAAACTGGACTTGTGTTCAATACAGTGATTCCAGTCCTCTTGTGTAATAGAAGAATTCCTAATTTTCACAGAACCCAGGTATGTGGACATGGATGATAAAGTTCAAATTCATGTTGGGGAAAGTTAACAAATATCTGAGGAAGACTGACTTGAGAGCTTATTTTTTCAGCTTTTAGCACTGCTATCACTGTAGAATCAAATACTGACTGCATAATGTGCTGCACAGAAGTATGTGCAAGTTGCTACAACAGATAATGGCATTACATTCAGAGATGGGAAGGAAAGAATCGAGAGTGATGAAAAAAACATCTCAGAACTATTTGTGATCACGTGGAGGAAAATGATAATTTCCTTTTCCATTCTCCTCTCCCCCACTGAATTTTTCTCAAAGTTATTCTTTATAGGAATTTTTGGAAAGAGGATGGAATTCAGACAGATATTTCTTCCTCTTTGTATAATGGAACTATTGCAGTTTTTTAGATGTAGAGTTTTGTTTTTTAAAAAAGGCATTTTAAAATTGCATTTCCTGCGTAACTTCTATAATTTCTGTGACCATTGTATAGTTTTTTATTTTAGTAATGCAGTTTTAGTAATGCAATATTTGGAGAGCAGAGGACATTTTTCAGTAAAAATTTATGATTGGCAGGTAAATATTTCTATTAGATACCTGAAGTTATAATGTCTTTCTAATTGAATAACCTTCCTTATGAAGGAACGTGTTCCCCTGAAGAACCTCTCTAAGTCAGAACAGCTTCTCCTGATTGTTTCACAGTAGCAATTCCAGAAGTCCTGTTTTTTCTTTCATTGCAATGAAGTGCAAGTAGCCTTTGTTTGCCAGTCATCATCCTGGTCTCTGCTTTCCTGATAATGAGTAATAGCATCTAAGCTGTTTCCAAAGAATCAGAGTAGATGTTCATCATACCTGATGTATCTATCCTAAAGGAAACAGTACTGCTTTCTAAATTAAAAAAAAAAAAAAAAAAAAAAAAAAAAAAAAAAAAAAAAAAAAAAAAGATGAATGGTAATTTCAAAATTAAAGAAATGAAAGTTGTATATTACAGTTAAATTCAATCTTTATCAAATTTGACATACAAAGGTAATTTTTAAATGAAATCATAGCGAATTTTTAGTCTTCATCTGTTTCTCCTGACTTACACAAATGCATTGGTTGTACGCGTGTAAGTTGACCTTTTAGCTTTTCAGAAAGGCAACTTTGAGTGGGACACTGCAGTGCCTCATCAGAAAAGATTCCCAGTAGGTAGAGGCTGCAGCACTCTGGGAGGATGCTGGGTAGAAGCCTGCACTTGCAAAGCGTGTTTTAAAACAGTACAAGGAGAAGGGAAGTTGACCAACTGTTGACCAACTGTTTTTCTTTCATTTGTTATATTAACAAATCTAGAATAATTTGCAAGAGCCTGTGTTTATACAACAAAATGGAAAATTACTACTGTATTGACTCTAAGGTAGAACGTTTTTAAAAGGAAGGCGCAACCTTGTATTTTCACTGTGTCGAAATGCTATTATTTCCCAAACTAATAAAGTAAAGGCAATAAAGCTTCAGAGAAAAAATGCAATTTTATTAATTTTTCTTTCCATAATCCCCTGATTAAGTGAATGATGAAGTGGTGTGGGGTAGAATATCTGAAGGCTCTCCACAAATGTCTGCATTTCTTTAAAAATACTTCTTGGCTAAAGATAGGACCTCATGGTTGGTTAGAAGCCATCTGCAGTCACATCATGGCACTTTTTACTGCTGGTCTTCAGTTTTGTTTTGTTTCTTCGATAAAAACTACTGAGAGTAATTTAGTCCTCCTATAATGTGAGATCCTTGTAAGGAGCTGTATGTGATGAAAAATGCATTAGATGAGGGAGACCATCTTAATTCTTATTAAAGTAAGAACAACCCTATCGTTGCTTCCCCTGCTGAAAAACAAGTGTGCTGTATAAATGCAAGCGGTCCTCAGTTTAGAAGAGAAAGTCAGGTCTGGTCCTTTGAAGTTGGACCACCTATGCTGATGGCTGTCAGTTTAATTATAGAAAAATATCACCTATAATTTCTTAAGCTGTTTCAGAAGTAATAAAATCTTCCTGAGGAATGGGAGACTTTCACACCTGCATTTGAGAGGAACAGAGAGAAGGGTAAGAAAAGCTGGAAAGAATAGTAGTATTTAGGTGCTGTCCTATGTTACCTGCCATCTCTGTAGGAGCTTTTTCATTTGTCGTTCTTTGAATTTCTTGAGACCCTTAAGGAAACTGAAATTAAAATCCATTAATGAAGGAATTTACTGCTGCTGGAATTTACTAGCTGATTATCTGTTGGAAATAATAACGATGGTGCAGTTGAGAGGGGGGAAAGTTCAGAACAAAAACGTGTATAATCTGTTCTTTTTATGTAAAGCAGCTCAGCTTTTTAATGGAAATGCACCTTTTCAGTAATTGCATATAAAGATAATGGTGGTGGTCTGCAAAAAGAGATTGCAAACCAGTTGTTGAAGTGTAGCTATTAGGATTTAGCTATCTTGCTGTGACAGGTATTTTTCAGGACTCTATCCGGCTACTTTGTGAAATGCATGAACATTTTGTAGACCATGTTTTAAATATGCTTTTGTTAAGGGATTCCCCCAGTTTAATCACAGCAAATGAATACTTCAGGGTTTATATCCAGTATTCATATATGCAGTTCTTATTTGTATCTATGATTTTTGAATTGGCTTTGGCGTAATAGTCACTTTAGAGATTTTATGATGTGCAGTATAATTATTTATTCCTATAGCGTGGCAGAAGTACGAACAGGCTATGAATATTATCTGGATATGTTCTGGTCCCTATTTAAAGGACGAAGTATTTTGATTGCTTTCTAGTTGGCATGAAAAATGGCTTAGATGCGTTATTTTCATAATCCTGTTCGTATAAGCTTCAGAGAGCTTATAAAGATGCAAAAAGAATCCAAAAGGAGAAGATAAATTTTCCATGAATAATAAAAACCTAGACAGATAAGGCAGACGGCAGCGCTCTAACAGTGCGCTTCTTGTTATGGCAGCCTTGACAGAAACAAGTCACCATGGGTTGTTCCAAGAAGTTCTTTTGCTTGTTGGTGTCTCTCTGTTTCAGTTGTGGGAACGTGGTGGTCATGTCCAGGATTTTCTATTCAGATGCTGTACAAACAAGACTGTGGGTTTTCTGACCCACAGACAAATAAAACAGCCAGTGGCTTCTGCTCTAGACATTCTTCAAGCTCAGAAGATTCCTGGAGTTCTCCATTTCTTCAGGATTTGATTTAAATTTGGATCCTTACTATAGTGCTTCTAGCTATCAATAGCTTTTGATTCCTTTGGGCTTTATTCACGTATTTTTACTGGTTTCTGTTTATGTCGTTCCCTCAGGCATAGGACTGGAATTGTTTCCCAGATGATTATTGAGGTTTGATTCATTACCTTCCTTTATTCTCAAGAGCAGTGAGGGAAAGCATTCTTAGCATTTGACAGGCTGAGAGATCTGGGGCTGTTCAGCCTGGAGAAGAGAAAGCTCTAAGGTGGTCTGATAGCAGCCTTTCAATATCTAAAGGGGAGCTACAGAAAGGAAGGAGACATACTCTTTACCAAGGTCTATGGTGAAAGAACAGGAGAAATGGCTTCAAGCTTAAAGAGGGTAGATTTAGGTTAGATGTAAGGAAAACTTTTACAGTGAGGGTGGTGAGGCACTGGAACAGGTTGCCCCGTTTCCTGTGTTGCTGACGGCTTTAATAGTTTCAGAAATTCACTATAAAAATGTTGATTTCTTTTATTCAATGAAAAGGCTTCTATGTGAACTTAATACGAAAGCAAAACTACTGTAAAGCATATTAGCTGTCTATAGTAACAAGAGCGCATTTAAAGTTTAAAAAGCATTGGCGCAATTTTAAAAAGCACTCTAACTTACTTGGACACAACATTCAACACTGAGATGGGCTGTTATTTCTAAGGGAACATGAAAACAAGGAGCAGCCTTACGTGATCAGATCAGTAGTCCATCTATCCTGATGTCTAGTCCGTGGTAGTGACCAGCAGTGGATGTGCACAGAAAGAATAGAAATGCCCTATTATACTCTTATTGCTTCCCATAATCTGCAGCTTAGGGACTTGTAGTTAAAGGCTATGCATAATTTTTATAAAGGTTTTTTAATGTCTTACTTTTCTGAAGCTGATGAAACTTTGAACACTGCTGTGTGTTTTGAGTTTGCAAGTTAGACAAAAAGAACTGCTGCTCCTTTTTAAGTGCTGCCTAATTATTTAATTTGACAAAAAGTAATTCCTTTCCTGACATTGAACAGTTGTTCCCATGCCTTTTCTTTCTTTTAATTTTACATTTTCTTTCAGTCATTTCTTCTTAAGCCTGGTAATGTCTTATCTGCGTATCCTTCTCTGGAATTGAACCTTTCCATATGTTTGATCTTCCTTTCCAATTTTAATCCGTTTCTGTTCGATTTCTCCTATTTCCTTTTAAGAGGTGGACAGCAGGATTTTGCAAGTTTTCAGTATAAAAAAAAAGTATTGTGCATTAGCATAGCACGAGCACATCATGTTTCCTTTCCTTGCTTTTAACTACATTGGAGTATTGAGATGCTTTTCCATTGTAGTGGCCACAGCAGTTCTGACTTTTTGAAAGACTGTTTTGCAGGCTGTTTACAGTAAAATAACCAGGCTTATTTAGTCCTGTATTGATGACGTTGCATTGTCAACACTGAATTTCTCTAGTCTTAGTCATTTGGAATTTTGAAACCTCTTTGCAGTTATGATTTTTGTCTCTTGTAGCTTATTTAGCATAGGATAGTCTTCAAAAATTGGAAAACGTTTGTAGGACAATATACTTGTAACTATGAAGGTGGAAAAGAACAACCAAACTCAGAATTTTTACAGATGAGAAATCACTTATGCATTTGATGCAAGTGAGATTTAACAGTTCTTCTACAACAATTATTTTTATTTGTGTTGAATGGGTGAGGTAAATAATAAAAAAAACAGGGCCTTCCAGCCTTAAAAAGGCCCTTCTATAACATGCAGATGCTTTGGATTTTTCTTCAGACTGTCTTCAACCTATGTGTTTTCTCAGTGTTTATTCTGTACAAGTAATTCACAGTTTCTGCTCACTTTGTTTCTTGCCCCTTCAAAAACCCCAGGCTCAATATGTTAGCTATATCAGCGTAACATCTCTGAGAGTTGTTTGTTTTGGCTGTTTGTTAATGCTTTGTTAGCTGTTTGTTGTTGCTTAAGACTACATTACAACTTTTTCACAGCTCTTCTCTTGTTTGCTTTGAAATATACGGTCTGATTTCTTTAGAGTCTATGAAGTTAAATCTCTGTAGCCAGCGCAGCATAGGTGTTTCATGGTATTTCATGCTCAGTGGTATTAAGAAATACCACTCACAGATGCAACTTCGGTATGCTTTTCTTTCTCTCCAAAGGTGGGATACGAGCTTGATGATCATACCTTGTACTGCATGCTTTAAACAATATTCTTAAAATCTAGCAGAACTATGTTTTTGTGTGCCAGCTAAGTCTTTCAGAAAGCTCTTGTGCCGTATGCTTCTTTCTTTCAACAAATCACTGACAATTACATCTGTTTCTGGAAGAGAGGATACATTTCACACAAAACCCTAGACTTAAGGATGGTGATGCAGTTCTACTCTTAAGAAAATAGTGTGCAACATTTGCCAAAATCAAGGCGGTAACACTTTTCTCTAAAGCATGAGCAGTGCTTGGTCAGTATTTCTTGTCAGCTCTCAGATAAAGAGTTACGTGTGGAATGCAGTTAGCTGCTACTGGTTGTCCAATCCAGGTTCCCAGTATTGTTTGTCCCTGAAATTACTGTCTGGAAACAGAGAAATGTTACTTAAGTTCTTATCACTTAAAAATAATAATAATAAATTGAAAGAAACCTTTTCTTCTTGCATCCCCCTATTGTTAAGTATATAGCTTAAATTTAAGTAGTTAAACACTGAGAATGCTTTTCTTAGAGGAAGCTTATATTCTTATGGGGTTTCTGTTATTGTTCTTCAGATATTATAGGTCATACATGAAGATTTTTCATTTCATTATCTGTTTCTCTCAGCAGGAAACATTAGAAGTACTCATAGTTATTAATTTTGCTAATTGTATTGTTTGAAGATGGAAATTGCATCACAGCGGCAAACCTTGCATGATATGGTCTTCATAAATTTGTGTAATGATGATATGGAGAGACCTTCTAGAGGAGGTTTGTTCCTAGTATTGTAGGAAAATTGACCAAAAAGGCAAATGCTTGAGTGGAAGGATCCTGGTGATATGTATACAAAATTCCAGGCTTTGTCTCATCTAAACATCACCCCCAGTTAATAATGAATGGAATAATTTGAACAAAATGAAATATGTTATCGTATTTGAAAGAGACTGTGCTGTTTCTTCATTAAATATGTGAAGCAAGTTTTCTTGAAGCAAGTCAGATACCTTGGTCCTACAAGGATAGGGATTGTATCTTTGGTGGCTTTTGTTTAGTTTTTTCTAAAATAAAAATGCTGGAGCCCCGTCTAGTGCATGAACACTTAATGCTGCAATAGAGAAATTGTAAAATGTGTCACAGCAAAGTACCAGAAAAGGATTGGTGGCAACTCCATTAGTGGGAGAATTCTATGCTTATTTTATAAAATAGCTGCCTTACTATATCTCCCATGACATCCTTATGACAAAGCTGAGGAAGTATGGGATAGATGAGTGGACAGTGAGGTGGGTTGAGAACTGGCTGACTGGCAGAGCGCAGAGGGTTGTCGTTGGTGGTGCAGAGTCCGG
>JAOWBP010036020.1:0-20737 GCA_028571105.1 Tragopan temminckii
TGGGTGCGGGGGGAGCGCCGGGAGGTCGGGCCGGGCGGAACAAAGGGGCGGGCGGCCCTCGCGGGGCACGGCCGCGTTCCTGCGGGCTTTGGGGTCCCGGCTGCCCCGGCGGGGATGGGGAGCCCGCAGCTCCGGGCGATTCAGACGTTCTGTTTGTAGCCGGAAAAGCTGCCAGAAAGAAAAAAAATCTGAACAAAAACCAAAACAAAAAAGAGCCCGCTCTCATCCGTTCTCATTCTCCACGAGGAAGCGGGCGAGAGGAATCGGGAGGAGTTCAATTGCTGTCGCTGTCGGGCAGCCCCGGCCCCCCGGCGCGGCTCTGAGCGGGGCCGCAGCCCGGGCTCGTGGGGAGCAGCGGGGCTGCCGGCTCTGCGCCTTCTGGAAAGTTCACGTCGCCAGAGAGACGTCACGGGGCTAAAAAGAGAAACTAACGCCGGGTTTGTGTCTTACTCCGCTGGCGATGCGTGCGATGGAAGCTAGGCGAGAGGTGGAAGAGGGAGCTGCAAATGAGCGTCGGCTGCAGGGAGGTGTTGCCCGGGGAGGGCAGGTGGGGTTCCGTTGGCCCCGGCTTTCCCCAGCGGAGGAGCAGTGAATCAGCACTTGCCCTGCGTGGGCTCCTGTAGTGCCGTCCGTGAGTGAGGTGTGTGCATGGCACTGTGTGCACAGAATCGCAGAACGGGTTGGAAGGGACCTGAGGGATCATGAATCTCCAACACCCCTGCCACAGACAGGGCCACCAATCTCCACATTTAATACTAGACTAGAGTGCCCAGGGCCCCATCCAGCCTTGAACACCTCTAGGGATGTAAGGCTCTTTAGAATTTGCAGCTGTACAATGGGGTGAAGAAAAATATGGGTGCTGTGGCATTGTCTGGCAAATGTGAGTAGACGCACCTGTCCTGTGACTGAGTGTTAAGGTGTCTGAGGGCACTGGGCGAGTGGGTAGAGTGGCTTGGGGTTTATTTGGCGGTGATGTTTCTTTGTGACTTCCTTCTGCAGCCAAACCCCTGAAAAGTCATTAAGAGGAGCCGTGCTGCCCATGGTCCCTGGTGTCAGGTGGAGCCCACAGTGCCCAAAGTGAGTGGGCGAAGTGCCGGCAGCCAGAGATGGGCTCCTTGCTGCTGGAGCTCTGCAGGGACTGCTGGGATCACGTGGGCTGCAGAGCAGATAAATGCTCCCTGTGTTGTGCGTGGGATGGGCTTGTCCTGTTACTTCATCACGCACCTGGAAAAGCCAACTGTGTGTGGTGTGTGTGTGCGCTGAGGGCTTCATATCAAAATACAGAGTTCTCTTGACCGGCTTATCTCCCTGAGCATGTTGGCTGCTGTGTGTGACACCAGTCAGGCAGTGTGAGGGGATGTGGCCAGCAGGGCTGACCCTGGGCTGGCATGACTGCTGAGCAAAGCACCCACGGGGCTGTTCTGGGAGCAGTGCTACTTTCCTTCCCAGGCAAAACCTGCTGCCATTGCTCCCATCTTCAGTTTGTGCTGTGAGCAGCAGAGAAAAATACCAGTCAGGCTGCATTTCATGTGCGTGTTAAAGACTGAGGTTTACATCTTCAGTGCAGTATCATCCAATTTAGATCTGGCTGAAGGATGGCAGTGCTAAAACATTACCATGCCATACTCAGTAATTGTAGCAGGCTTTGCCTGCCAGCCTGGGAACTGTGCTTCCTAAATACACTCCTGGGAGTTTGCCCCTTTAGCTGGTACGTGAGGGGCCAATTATGACACTGTTAAGCTATTTTGGAGTTGATACTCATTTCTGGGAGAGTTTCTCTAACCCACGAAGGAGTGAATTATCTGCTTAATGCTCCTCCTGTGCAGTGGCCAGCTTGTTTGCTTTAAAACATTTTTCTTTGACACAGTCTCTTGTTTTTAATTTAGTTTTGTTCTCTGGCTTTCAACATCTAAGTGATCATTGCTGTGATACAGACTGCAGATAGCTTGTTTCATGCAACGTGTGTGTTACAGCTTTCTGGGGAGTGATTGCATGGAGCTGTGTCCACGGTTGTTTATTTATGATCATGCTGAGGTTTGTGGCAGCTCTAGCTCTGTGCTGCTGGCACATCCCACTTGTAGCCCCACGCCAGACCTGCTGCATGGTCCGAAGTGCACCGCGTTTCTTTCCAGTCCGAGTGGAAAGGGCAGACAGTGTGCGTGTAGTGGAAAGTTTGAGCTATAGCAAACTTTGCAAAAACATTCTGCTGTTTGCCTTTGTGCTCGCCCTGTGGCGGCAGGGTGGGTGGTCATGTGCCTGCAGCGTGCAGGAGGAGCAGAGGGATGTGCAGGAGGGAGCTGGGAGCTGCTCTGCCTCTGTTTGCATCCCTGCCAGTGAGGGCTGGGATGGCTTTCCTTCTTCTGGGGAAGTCATAGGAAAGAGCAAGAATTATGGTGTCAAGTTGTTCATTACTAAAGCGGCCAACTGCTGTGATGCATGCAGGGCTGCTGGTTTCCTGTTTTATTTTTGCTGTTTGGTATCACTGCAGAGAGGTGCCTGAATTCCCCTTTTGTCTGGTTGTGGTGCCTTGTAGGCAGGAGAACACAGGCTGCTGGGCTCCCTGCTATGTCTGCAGTCACAGGGAACACTGGGAAACACCATCAGTGTGGCTGTTGTGAGCTAGGCTAACTGCAGGGCTGCACCATGGATGTACAGCGTGCAGCAGCAGCCACCCCTGGGCTGTGTCTGTGCAGCTGCCTGGAAGTGCTCATGCTCCTGCACCTCCTGCTCTGCCTCAGGGCTGGGGAGAAATGCCCAGGGGAAGTGGGCTTGCTGGAGTTGTGACTTACCTTCCTAATGCAAATTTAAAAAAAAAAAAAGAACAAAAACAACAAACACACAAAGAAAACAAAACAAAGACAAAAGCATACAGCAAATGAACAGGCTGTTACAGGGTGGATGAGTAAGGATTTACGCTGTTACATTTTCTGGTGGTTGTGCCTGTGCAGTCTGTAGAAAGCCTCACGTGTGTGCGTGACCCCCATAAGGCATTGGAGCAGCAGTTCCCAGTGGACAGGCAGGCGGTGAGGGTACTTCTGTGCCTCTTCCATGTGCCTGTGGTGCTGGGGCTGCTTCCCCACAAGTCTGCTTGGGAAAGCTGGAATCTCAGCAGACCCAAGAAGTGCTCAGCCACACGTATTTCCTGGTGCATTCCTCAGCTCAGTTGGTGGCGTGCAGTTTCCGTAGGGCAGTGCAGAAGAGGACAGGCTGCGGAGAGCTCTGGTACATCCTGGTTTGAAAGCATTCAGATTTAGTGCAGCACAGATGCAGGGTCAAACCTTGCTGTAATGCGGCCTTTATGCACTCAGATAGAAATAGTTGGATTGAATAAGATTGTTTCGTGCTACTGTGGTGGTGCCTTCTGCATAACTCCTGTTTTCCTGAGCTGCTGCTGCTACAGGGAGTATGAAGCACGGTTGGAGCGATACAGCGAGCGAATATGGACGTGCAAGAGCACAGGAAGCAGCCAGCTGACACACAAAGAGGCCTGGGAGGAGGAGCAGGAAGTTGCTGAGCTGTGAGTACCCGTGCAAGGCTGGTGTGTGCCTGTGTGTGGGCACTGGGGCAGGGCAGGGGATGTGCGGGGAGATGTGGGTGCTGGATTGGGAGATGGCTGCCTTCCTGCTGCCTGCCCCCCTGCTCTGGGGCTTCTGGCGTCAAAAGCAAAATCTGAATTTGATGCTGCTGCTAAAACAGGGCAATAAGGTGCTTTGCTGTAGCTTGGTGTTACTGAACTCAAATAGCTCAGTGTATGGTATTTGGTGTGTTTTAAAGCTCCCTGAGCAATGGGAATTCTTCATAGTGAGAGGAAAAAAAATCCTGATGTAAAAATAGAGCAAGATGCTGTTGGAGCGTTTCATATCAGTGAGATCCACAGCTGTAATTAGTTTTGACAGATCTGTGGTGGAATGGGTCATTCAGCTGTTTTGGAGTAAGTGTTTGGGCATCCATTCTACTTGAAATGATAGAGAACAAAGGGAGAACAGCAAGAACAATTACTTTGTTCAGACCAACAGCGTTCCTCCTTGCTCATGTGTCCCCAGTGTGCCCTTTTAGTGCTCAGCATAGCCCTAAGTCTTTGGTTGGGATCCAGCATGACCCTAGAGCCACAAGGGAATTGCCTGTACGGGTACTTGCCCGTGGCTGAAGTCACATCTGTAGTTTGGTACTCATGAAATAAACTGTATGAATAATGCCAGACAAAGGGCGTTTCTCTGTTCTGCAAACTGATGACTTAGGTTTGTGACTTTTTTTTTACCTGGATTTAAACAGGGCAGATAGTGGTACCAGCCAAGGCAGGAAAACTTCTGTGTCTCTTGGTGAAGAGTGCAAATTCCTGATTGGTTGGTGGAAGAGCTGATAGCTTCACCTTGAGGAGAATTTCCCCATAATTTAAGGTTTAAACACATTCTTAAAGGAAACAAGTAGGAAACATATTTTCTGCTGGTCCTTATTTCAGTGGAGCTTGGAGTACTGCTGTCACCTTCCTCAACTGTGTTTCTGCTCAAGAGGAGGGCGTGCAGCTGGCAAACATTGTTCTGTTGGGTGGTGAGGTTGGATTGGTTGGGCACTTTGGAGGAAAAAAAAACCAAAAAGAAACAAAATATAAATGTTTGTCGATAACTCCTAGCTGTAGTATCTCTAAATGTTGGTGGAAAAGATTTGATGATGTTTTGTATGCATCTCTGAAATGGGTCTAAAAGCTGTTTAGTGGCTGCTGACAGGAAAAAAACCAAGATTGTTTAGTTTGCTAAGGGGATCAATCTGTTGGTGGCTGTTGCAGAGCAGCAAACAGCAGAGGAAGCTAAAAGGGTTCTGGAAAAAGTGGAGCATTTTGTGCCTTCTTGCAGTAACATGACACAGATCTGATTATTTTTTTGCAACTTGGAAAGCTTAACACGGTACACTTCTCAGTACCCTATCAATTAATGCACTTGACCGGTTCGAAAATAAGTGAACTTGTAACAATTTTTTTCTCTTTTTTGAAAAAGTTGTGAAATTTTGACATGATGAAACACAAAACATTTTCCTATGGAAAGATGAGATTGTGTAAGCCTTTGCTTTCTTTGCTGTGTTTGGAGTGTGTAGGCCCAGAGTTGGGAAGAAGGAAGCTCTAAATGTTTACCAGCATCATCCTATGGTTTGTTGGAAGCAACAGTCTTGAACAGGTCCCAGAATAATGACAAGATCTTGGTGTATAATTAACATCAGTTCAGGAGGCAATAATTACCAGCAGGAAAGGGTTTACCAGCAGTGCTGCTCTTCCCAGAATCCCTTTCAGCCTTCCTTCTGGGAAGGACAAGTACAATTAGTGTTGTCATGCCAATTAACGCTTCGTGGGCTGGTCACAGAGGGCAGTGCGTGAAAAAACTGTCTCTGCATTCCAGTGTGGCTTCTGCCTGGAATGCTGTGCTGGCTGTGACTGCTGCTGGAATTGCGAAATGAGAGACTGCTTTGCATTTTGGCTTTTATTCCCTGAATAACGAAAGCTTCTTATGCCCTTGCTCAGCTTGAAGGAGGAGTTCCCCATCTGGTATGAGAAACCGGTGCTGGAAATAGTTCACCACAACACAGTATCGTTGGAAAAGTTGGTGGATGCAGCTTGGGTGGAGATCATGACCAAATTTGCAGTAGGAGAGGAGTGTGATCTTGAGGTATGGATGTGTTTTTTATTTGATCCCCTGCTCTTGCACAAAGCTGATCTGGGATATCTAAAGGCAGAAGTGGGTAAGGCTAGATCAGTCACTTGCATTATCAGAAAGACGGTGAGAATTTCTTTTCTGTGGAAGCCCGGTGACAACACCTGCTCTCAAATGCAAAACAGTTCTATAAACGGAAGTGTGTGGATGCACCACGCTGATGTCATGAGAAAAAGGACTGACTTGTGTGTGCGTGGGGAAAATGAGGATACCTTTGTTATGCAGCTGAAGCACGTGATGCTCTGTGTATATATATTTAAATGTATACAAAAATTCATATTTGTTTTAATTAAAAGTGGTTACAGTTTATAATCTGCTGTAACCTTTTTACATAACGTGTTCCCAGAAGTGGTGGTCTTAAACTGATATAGGTTGAAGTCAACAGCTTGGATGTTCTGATAATTAGAAAAATCCCTCCAAAACAAGGATTGGTGGGAAAAACTCAGGCTTATTTAAAATAGGGAAAGTGATGAGGAACAGTTTTCTGCTAACAATCTGTTCAGGATTTGGTAGCTCTTTTGGAGCTACCAAAGTAACTCCTTCCTTAGACTGAGAAAGCAGCATTGTGAAATGCTGGGGAAACTTGTGGGTTGGCAGTTCTTGTTCTTAAGAATTTGTACAAAGTGTCCTGATAGGAGTAGGAGGGGAAATCTTGCAGTTGTTTCATGACAGAGATGATGAGCTTCTCTCAGTCAGGCATCTATTAAGCGTTTTGCCAAACCACAGTTTACGAGCCTTTTTATTTATTTATTGTGAGTTGTTTGTCTTTTCAGTGGGATGACTTTTTTCTGTCTTTTCATAGCATTAGAGCTCATTCACAGATCTTGCTCAAGTTTAGTTTTTGTTAATAATCTGATGCAGGTTGGTAAGGACAAAATGTTGCCTGTGAAAGTTGTGAAAATACATCCCCTGGAGAAAGTTGATGAAGAGGCCTCTGAAAAGAAATCTGAAGGAGCCTGTGATTCCCCATCCAGCGATAAAGAGAATTCCAGCCAGGCAGCCCAAGACAATCAGAAGGAGTCTATCCTGAAGGAGGAAGACAACAGGAGGGAAAGTATGAGTAAGTAGTAAAACAGCATGTCAGTAGGTAACAGCTTGTGTAACCAGGGCCCTGAAATTGTTTTTGTTAGTGGTGACATCAGTACTGTTGGCTCGCTTATTTGAAAATGAAAACCATTCTGTATTTCAAAGGTGCAGTACAGAATGCTACATTTGAAATGTGTGAGGTTTGAAAGTATAACAAGTGTACTGAAAAGGGTGAGGGGAACTCAGGAAAAGTTGATGCAGAATCATAAAATTCTGCTGCCACGTTCCTGTTCCATCCTTTGAAAAACCATCTCTGTCATTCCGTGATCAGAGGTGAGGTCTCATTTTCTTTCTGCTATCAGACAAGCTCTTTTTTTCATGTCCCCGTTTGACATAAAAGGCAAACATTTTATTGTTTTTTTTCCCTACTCCAGTTTTCAAATGATGAACCAAACTTCCTGCAGAAATGTACATACTAAACTCTTTTCTAAGAGTTCAAGATAAGGCGTGCTTTGAAGTACTGTTCCCTGATCTTGTGTCTGTTTCTCCTTGCTGTGGATAAAGCAGTGGATGTCCAAATCTTGACTCTGAAAAGTTTTGACTGGCAGAAAAGAAGCAAACAAAACCAACAAAATAGTTTAATCTCCTGTATAACTTTTTTAAAATGGAATTCTAATATTCTTATTTCCATATCTGTGATATGGAAGTGTGTGTTAATTTAAGCCAAGAAAATCCGTAGTGTATTAATAATCTGGATAAGCTGAATTTTAAAGGCACAGAGATGCCATAAGCTGCTTCCTTGTTGTAAGTAGTCAGTCCAGCATCTAAGAAAGGTGTACAGCCTTCTCTGGTACAGAGTAGGGGGAACTTGAAGGCAGCCCAGCAAGCTAACTGCGGAATCAGGAGCAGAATACAAGTTGTTCCAAGCTCTCTTCCTGGGCTTAATATTGTCAACTGTTTCTGATTTGTATTGGAAAAAATTACAAACTGTTTTGATTTACAGCAGCTTTTTTGGGCTGAGATCTTTCATAAAGACCACTGTAATAATTTGCTCAGTGGTGTGTGGTGCTCCAACCAGCTGTGTTCAGCTGCAGTCCTATGGAGACCGGCAGTGTTACTGTGCAGCATGGCACATCTCTGCTGGGGGAGCGTGGCAGGAGCAGGGATCCTCGCACCTTTCTCAGGCAATGGCTCATGTTGTTTGACCTGCCTTTAGTTGCCTCCTTGTAAACTGCGGCTGTCCTTCCCTTTCTGTAGAAGATAAACCCTGCCAGCTGTCTCATAGCGTAATCACTAGAAGCAGTGAGCGCTCCTACTCGTGTGGAGATCTTTATTAAAAGGGTATGTAATGCCCTTTTACGTCCCAGGTTGTAACCAAACATTGTTCATAGGTGTAAGCTCATTCCAAAACATGTATTCCAGAGTCTGTTACAGTAGTGTTGCATTTTTTACAACATACTTTTACAGAAGTAATGAAGACCCCACTCCTGCAGCGCGCCCTTAATTGCAGCTGCAGGAGGCAGCATGTAGCCTCTGTAGGTCACCTAGCCATGCTTACTTCAACTTTTTATTTCTTATTTGAACCACTGTTGTGTGTTGAGGTCACTGAACAAGAGTGAGTGCTGAGACTTTGCATAACTGCCTGATGTGGGACTCTGTTGTGCGCTCAGCAGGGGGCACATTTAACCCAAGTGTTCGACTGATGTCAGACTTGCAGATTCTGTTGAAAGACAGCTTCAGTTTCTTTGATTGGGAGATTATTGTGCTTCAGAAGTTGGGAAAAAAAAAATGCAGCTGTATACAGGAATTATTGCGTCGGATGTGCAGTCTAAAGTAGCTTTGTGTCTTTAGTTGCTTAGGGAGTGAAATCTGGGAAGCCTGCAGAAGCGAAAGGCTAGCTTTTCCTGAACGTGGATGATGAGCTACTGAAGGCAAGTTCTGCAGCTTGAGCTGCACATAGAGCTAATACTGCTTTGGAAAATCCAAAATAACTGAATAGGAGACAACAGCATGTGGGTATTTTGTAAGGTTCCAGGAGTGTGGTTGATGTAAGCTTCGTTGCAGTACAATGCATCAAAAAATGTACTTAAGGTATGCATTTTGTAAAAATAACTTTAGGAGGGAATGTGTAGTGATTTATTGCCATCTTCCCTTGGATTTCCAGCTGCTGTTTGGTGAGCTTCAATACAGTTATGCCTATTTCTACAGTGTAGGTATTAAGTCACAGGAGAGGCCACCTGCAGGCCTATTGCAGATGTGTGTGGCCAAGTCCTTCGAAGTCAGAGCCAGGACTGAGCAGTGCCATGTTAACTGTAAGCATAAGTCTAGCGTGTGTGGTACACACTTGCAACAGAGATAGCATTCAGCCACTTAAGACACTGAACCAGATTTCTAAAAGCAGATCCTTACAGAACTTGAAGCGTCTTATGTGCAGCTTCCATTGTGCTGTTGAGTGAAAAAACATGGTTTAGTGTTTGCTAACTTAGCAAGACTTCTAATACAAGTGTGGAACAACAGCAGATCGAAGTCATAGCTTGTGGGAAGTTGATTAATCGCTTTTCATGCATACTATTACAAAATTCAGGGTGTTTTTTTTTTGTTTAACTCAAAACCTCTGTAATGAGTAGCATTTGAAACAGAGAATTGAACACTGTGTTATCTGAGGTATATTGCTAAGGCAGAAAGTAACTGCATGTTTATGTGGACAGTGCAGGCAGCCCCTGGCATCTGTGATCTGTTACCTTACCAAGTCTCTTGATTTTTGGAGGAGATGGGTGGCAGAAATTGGTTGTGATATACATAAACTGAAGTTTATATATACACTGCTGAAGTTTAAATGCTGTAGGACTTAATATGCAACAGTGATATGCAGATCGAAAAATCTGACTTACATCTAGCATCTTATAACTTGTGTTCTATCTATACTTAGTAGGCAATTATTTTCATCTGTCAGGCTTACTTTAGTGCTTTCATTGAGTCATAGCCACAAGTGTGAAAAACATCTGGGGATTGCTTTCTTCAGTAAGCTTGGGTTTTTGTCTTGAGTGATGAAATGTGTAACCTGAATATAGAAACAATAGACTTGGTGTCAGCTGGCAAGGAGATGTGATTCCTTTGTGCTCTTTCAATTACATCTCTCCTGAGAATGATTTAGGAAAGTTGTATGAATATACTTAAAATCCACAGCTAAACTAGCTCACATGCACAGTAGCACATAACTGGAAGTCACTTAATGACCAGGAAAGTGACTTTAATTTGAAGTCAGTAATTCCTGCAGTAGAATTATGCAGTAGAATTATTTCAAGTATGACGTGACAGAGCCGGTTGGCTAAGCAGCAGCCTGCTAAGCAGGTTGCCAGTTAGGTCATAAAACCTATTGTCAATTTGTAAACTTCATACAACTTTTCTGCCTCTTCAGAGGTAGTTGCAGCTTGGCTTCCTCAAGGTGATGAGTTTAAGTACTGCTAGTCATCCTTTATGCTCCTTGAAATCAGGTGTGATCACTGATTTCACACCTATTTTGGGATTTCCTTTTCTGCCTCTGTCTTAAGAATGTTTCTGAAAACTAATTTGGGGACTTTTAACCAAACACTGTGTGGGTGGTGTGAGGGTGCACAGTTCCAGTTAACATTTGAGTTCTTTAACTTCTTAAAAGTCTAATACTGAGACACTTAGTGTCTTATCTTGGTTTATCAGATGATCGAGCACGTAGGTCTCCTCGGAAGCTTCCTACTTCTTTGAAAAAGGAAGAAAGGAAGTGGGTTCCACCAAAATTCCTGCCCCACAAGTATGATGTCAAGCTGAAAAACGAAGACAAGGTGAGATGACTGCTTGAATCCTTTATGTTATAACATGAGCATGGAAGCTCAGTTTAATAATCTATAGATAGTCTATATGGCATGACATTGTACTTCCTGATGGAGTTGAGGTGTTAGAAGCAAGATGTCTGCAGTTACCAGCAGCGCTGACTAGTCTCACTGTTCCTATATGTAGTTTGGTTTTGTGCATGGAGATACCTGACAGTCCCCTGGTACTACACAAAGAAGCTGAGTCAGTGCTTCACTGGCTTTAAAGACATTGCTGTTTCCTGGCTAACCTCTGGTCAGGCTGTGAATGAAACATGGTGAGGGCTGGGATGCTGATAGTTGCAAGGAGGAACAGCTGTTTTTGTTCTAACAGAACCTCACTGAGCATCACAGGTAACTGCACTTGTGGAAGATCTACATAGCTGCATCACTGCTGCATGCTTTTTGTCATCTGTTTGCCATTTTGATGGAGGCAGCACTGATGTCAGCTTAATGAGTGCTGTTTGCAGAGTTACTCCTCTGTTATCAGGAAAGAAATCGAGACAAAATAACTAACATGTAAAAGCTTCTAGGTTAGTAGCGAGCATGTGTGAGGAAAGGTCAGAGACTTCCATAGTTGCCAAGTAAAGCAATGGGCTTTGGCAAGAAATCTGCAACATAAACTAATACTTTTAAGGATTTTTTGGCTAACTGAGTCTCCTACTCATCTCTATATATCTCAGTTCTGTTTTTGAGTCTTTGTGTAATAGTTTGTGGACATGAAGCAGTGTACCAGCCCATGCTCCTTTTAGCCATGTGATACCTATCTATAATGTGTCTAGATGTTAAATGCTAACAGGATATCTGCTTATCTCCAAGATCATCAGCAACGTGCCAGCAGATAGCTTGGTCCGTACAGAGCGTCCTCCCAACAAGGAGATCCTGAGGTACTTCATCCGGCACAATGCGCTGCGGGCTGGCATTGGTGAGAATGCCCCGTGGGTGGTGGAGGATGAGTTGGTGAAGAAATATTCTCTCCCCAGTAAATTTAGTGACTTCTTGCTTGACCCACATAAGGTAAGAGTTCCTAAAAGTATCTCCTTTGGAAGGTGGGGAATGGGTAATAAAACCAGTCCTCAGCATGCTGGTTTGGTTCTGGTGCTCCTGAGCTTAAATTCAAGAGACATGCAGAGCAGGAAGCCTGCTCTCTTTATCCGTAACATCTGTATGGAGTGACACACACTGAAGCAGTCCACATTAAGAATTCAAGTTGTTCTGTACTCTAACTTGACTCTTCTTAGCCTTTGCAGGTATGCTTCTGGTATGGGAAAAAACACACAGCTAACATCTTCCATGTGATTTGCAGAGGCCCCTAGCTTTGTGGTTAAGGATGGCACTTCCTGGAGTGTTTCCCACTTGGCACAGAGATTGAATTTTAAATCAAGAAATGGTTGGAGAACTTTTCAATCCAGAGTTAGTGTTCTGGCAAAATAACTGTTGTATAACTGACAGTTTAATACACAGTATAAGTTGTAGATCCATTAATTTGCAGTTATGATAACTGGTTAACACTGGATGCTTTCAACAGGGAAGTCAACACAGTTTTTGTAGAATGAACTTATGCTTGGATAAGCAGATTCAGCTTTGGTGCCTTCTTCAGTAAAAAAAAAATAATCTCTAAACAGCTAATGAGGACTCTTAAATTGGAGTAAGGCCTTCAAGAGTGAACATGTAGAGGCCAGAAAATCTGATGTTTTTGACAATCTTGATTGCATGTGTGTGCTGTTTCTACCTAAGTCTGTTCTTATGAGCACCTTCTTAGGAGCTTCCATTTTTATCTATGATTACTACTGCAGTTTTTTTATTGCTACATAACTTTTAACTTTTCAGCTGCTGTTTTCTGGTCATTTTATCAATAACCTAATTGTCATATTCTTATAAGTGTGTGATATTTGATTTTTCACTTATTGAAATGGTATTCTGAATTCTTGAAACTGAATTGAGATGCTGAAATCAGTTTCTGACTATGGGTTAAACTGTTCTATGCTGAAAGCGTGCTGTCAGATGGGTTATTTCAGCAGCTTAAAAACAAATATATTCTATTACATGAATTCAGAATTGAATCCTCTTTCCTTGCTTTCATTTGTGACCTCATCCTTCAAGTACAAATGTGGATCTTGAAACTTCCAGGCAGTTCAGAGACAGGTCTCTGAATTGCTGATAGCCATCCTATCTGTGCTCCATCAGTTTTTACCTGGATGAGGTCAAGACCCTACAGGACTTGCTAAGAAATCTTGAAGTGAAACAGCTTCTGAAATTCACCTTTTGAGTAGAAACAGTGGTTTTATGTAGTGCAGTAGAAAGCATTTAAAATCTTTTTTGTGTGTGTAGTATTTTGTTTTATGAAGTTAACATTTAACTTCATGATTAACTTCATGAATGAGCTGCTAATCTCATAATCAACTTACTGACTGCTGTGCATTGTAATGAAAGCTGTTGCAGAAGCCTTTGTTACCTTAAAGTACTGTATGCTACTTGTCATGGGGAAAAAATATGTAAAAGTTATCTAGATCCTTCATATAACTTCTAGTATTAATATAAAATCACTTTCTCTTAATCTTAGTATA
Organism: Tragopan temminckii; assembly: GCA_028571105.1. Lineage (NCBI taxonomy): Eukaryota > Metazoa > Chordata > Aves > Galliformes > Phasianidae > Tragopan > Tragopan temminckii. The sequence goes on from JAOWBP010036020.1 coordinate 13,138, forward strand.
TGACTCTCAACCCCTCAACCAAGAGGAAGAGCTCTGGATCGCCTGACAGAAAACCTTCCAAGAAATCCAAAACTGATGGATCATCTTTGAGTCAGCCACTGAGCCCTACCTTGTGGTGTCACGTACATTTGGAGAAATCTATTATTGGCTCCCCACTGAAGATGAAAAACTCTAAGATCTCAAAATGTCCCAAAGAGGAATTGGAAGAGATGATGAAAATCATGTCGCCTGGTAAACTTGATTCTAACTTTCACATTCCAAAGAGAAGCCGACTGGGAAAGGGCAGCAACAAATCCTTGGACAAAAAGCAGAGAGGCAAAAGGGTTTTAAATGGGCAGAAAACATCCGGGAAATCAAAGTCTCCTGGGAAAGGCTTGAAGACCCCTAAGATGAAAATGAAGCAAATGACGCTCCTGGACATGGCTAAAGGTACTACTAAGGTGTCCAGGACTCCCAGGAGCTCTGGAGGCACCCCTCGGTCTTCCAGCAAACCCCAGAAGCTGCCTCCTGCAGCACTGCATCTAATTGCCTACTACAAAGAAAACAAAGACCGTGAAGACAAAAAAAGTGCACTCTCCTGCATCATCTCCAAAACAGCCAGGCTACTCTCAAACGAGGATCGTGCCCGTCTCCCTGAGGATTTACGAGGACTGGTGCAGAAGCGCTATGAGCTTCTAGAGCACAGGAAGAAATTGGCCACCATGACAGAGGAGCAGCGGAAGGAATATCTGAAGAAGAAAAGGGAAAAGCTGAAAGAGAAACTGAAGGAGAGAGCAAAAGAGCGTAAGGAGAAGGAGATGAAGGAAAAACTGGAAAAAAACAAAAGATTTGAGGACCAAGATCTCAAAGGGAAGAACTTGCCCACGTTTAAACTGGTTGATACTCCAGAAGGTCTTCCTAATACACTCTTTGGGGATGTTGCCATGGTGGTGGAATTCCTGAGCTGTTACTCAGGGTTACTGATGCCAGATGCTCAGTATCCCATTACAGCAGTCTCCTTGATGGAAGCACTCTGTGCAGAAAAGGGAGGCTTCCTTTACTTGAACCGGGTACTTGTCATTCTTCTGCAGACCCTGCTGCAGGATGAAATTGCTGAAGATTATGCTGAACTCGGGATGAAGCTCTCTGAAATACCGCTTACGTTGCATTCTGCTTCTGAGTTGGTCCGCCTGTGCTTACGCAAGTCAGACGTACAGGAGGAAAGTGAGGTCTCAGATAATGTAGATGAAAGCAAGGATTCGGCAACTTTTGAAGATAATGAAGTACAAGATGAGTTTTTGGAGAAGCTGGAAACATCTGAGTTCTTTGAGTTGACTCCTGAAGAGAAATTACAGATACTCGGGGCGCTCTGCCACCGCATCCTGATGACCTACTCGGTGCAGGATCACGTAGAGGCCAAGCAGCAGGCCTCAGCCGAGCTGTGGAAGGAGCGCCTCGCTATCCTGAAGGAGGAGAACGACAAGAAGAGAGCAGAAAAACAGAAGCGGAAAGAAATGGTGGCCAAGAACAAGGAGAATGGGAAAGATGAAAATACAATGGGGAGAAATGAAAAGAAAAAAAATGAGATTGTGAAAATTGAGCACCGGGTAGAAATAGAAGCTGATGATATGATCAGTGCTGTGAAAAGCAGACGCCTTCTTGCTATCCAAGCCAAGAAAGAAAGGGAGCAGCAAGAAAGGCAAATGAGAGGTAAGAAAAATAAAGGAGAATGGGATATTTCTGTGTTGGGGGTGGGGTATAAGGCAGAGTCAGTTGATGGCAAAATTGACAGTCTTTCCAAAAATTGTATCTGCCTTTAAGGGATTTGCTTACAGGATAAAGGAAAGATATAAATATTCTTACTTACAGGTTGGGAAAAGCTTTAGGTGTTTGTATGGTGGCTCAAAATCTGGAGTGTTAAAAAGTGATAACTAGTTTCAGTTTTGCCTGTGGGCATCTTTTAAACAGTACCTTCTAATTCTGTCAGACTCGGGAAAGCTGGAGAACTGAAAAACTGTTTTGAGGACAGGAGAGGGGGGAAAAAAAAACAATGTCCAAACAGCTGTGATTCTGTGATATTCTCACTCTGCACTGGGAAGTTTCCTGGCTAATGGCTAGCTCCTGCAGATGCTCCACACATGTCAAATTGATGCTAGCAGACCTCACAGAGAAGGACATAGGCAACAAACTTTTGTTCATGGTTTCTCACTTTAAAGAAGTCGTAATGGAGTTGTGTAAATACAGACTGTCCCCTTAAAACTCTATAAATTATCAGTTACAACACTGAACTTGGGATGCCTTTATTCTTAGCGTTTTTTGCTAAGGAGTATGGAACATGAGGAGCAAAACACTGCATTGTGCTCTTGGGTTTGGTTGGTGTTATTTTGGTTGTTTTTTTGTAAACATGGACAGATGGAAGTGGACAGCGTAACCCCACCTGGGTTATTTCCTTTGTGAAATAGTTGAGGGATGAGAATCTTGCATGGAGCCTGGTTTATGTGACCTTAGCTGGAGTCTGGAAATATTTGTTCTAGGAGATTAAGGATAGGTAAATTGTATGGAATATCCCAAGGCTCTGAAGGGAAGTATCATGCTGGACACAACCATACCTTGCACTGAAAGTAATTAAACCTTTTAGATCTTCTGGTAAGGGGTGCAAGTGTTGGAAGTCTCACCAGAATCAATCATCAATCTCAGTGTCAATTAAAAACTGATAACTATTCACTTGATGCTCAGCCAGAGGGCATTTGATTGATGCTTGTTCACAGGTGCCACACCTTGTGCTGCTTCCCCTGCAGATTGGTTTCTGTTTGACCAGGAGTCTCTCACTGAATACAGTACTAATAAATCTAATTGGTCTGGCTTAGAGCTCTTACTCACAGGTCATAGACATTCTGAATATTGTTGTGTTTTTTTGCTTGTTTTTTTTTTTCTTGTGCTGTGAGCTGTGGTTTTTACCACACCCACAGTCTCTGGGTTTTCTGTATTTGTATGTATTATATATGTATTTCATACAGTTAACCTCTTACTGACTGATCTTTAGTCTGGTTTCCCTTTTCCCATGGAGCATCTGGAACACTGTCTCACTAATGCAGAAAAACAAAGTATCAGGTATCAAATATACTGCAGCTGGATGGCTGCTTGGCCCTGGTTCTTGTTGTGTTCCAGTTGTTTCATGGCAAGTTTATGACAAGGCCTTACTATAAAACGAAACACAATCCAGACACTACTGCTGCTTGAGCTGCTTCATGTTGTCTTCACTTGGATAGTTTATGCTAGTTAGATGTGAAGGAAAAACAATACTGTTCTGAAGAAGATAAGAGTGTGCTGGGGTAGTTTGATTCATTCTTCTGGACTCCAGAAGAAAAACAAGTGCCCTCTGGCAGAGAAGGATTCAGCCTTTCATTGAGGTTTGACTTCATATTACTTCATTTCCATCCAGCAAACTCCAACATTTCAGTCATCCAGGACTACGTTTACCTGCTCAGTGGTTGCTAGCAGACATAAAGGTTCCCTCATAGTAGCAGAGTTCTTGGTTAATGTTGGTGGTGCAGGGTTAGTGGTGCTGAGCCAGTCTGCTCAGGGCTTCAGACCTGGGGGGGTTGTGTCACTGGAGCATGTGAAAAACAGAGCTTAGTTCCCACTGTGGTTATCATCTCATCATGCTCCTTCCATCACACAGGCTTTTTGTGACTTTTGCACCCTGTCAGTTGCATTTACTTTTAATAGTGATAATGTCTTGGAGAAGTAAAGCAGTTGCAGACAAAACACCTGAATGGTTGAGCTGGTGGATGAGTATGAATATGTGTTGCAGCCAGAGGTGTCCTTGTCACTGCTCGAGTCGCATCTGTAGAGCTGCAAGCTCTAACTACTTGAAAGTTAAACCTATGAAGATTGCAGCCAGTACTGCTAAGATGGTCTCAGCTTTAACAGAAAAGAAAATAACAGGAGTACTCTCATGCTGCAGTTACTGAAAGTTGGTATAGTGTTGGTATGTTATTATATAAAAGCTGGTCTGTTGAGTTGGTGTAATAAATGCAGGGGTATGTTTTACAGCACAGCTCATTAATCTGTTAGGATTGGTTACAGTGGCAGGACTTCAGAGACCAAGCACATACTTACCAATCAACTGTTACCAAATCTACTTTAATACAGAAAATGGCTGCAAGAGAGTAGGTAGCAGCCCTGGGAAAGTTCTAGCAAGGAACTGGCTTTCTCTTTGAGTGAGCAGCTAGCGTACAACCTCTGCATGTTAGCTTTTGCCTGCTCCACAGCTCACCCCTTCCATATGCTCTCATTCCATCTGCTTCAGACTCTCTTTACTGCAAAGATAAGTCTTCATTATTTGATTCTTTTTATATAAGGCTAAAAGCCTTCAAATTTTCTCAGAATGCAAAAGAATATTTCCCACAGTCTCATGTTTGTTTTAACACTTCTCCACAGGGTGGCATATCTGGGAAAGAACAAAATGTTAAGACTTACTCATGGTTATGAGACACTTGTGCCTAGAGGAGGCTTCTGTTGTGCTGCATCTGTTTGCTCAGTAGGTGGACTTGTAGGAAACACCGTTCTTCATAGCTGCAGACGTGGAGATGCAGGTGCCCGTTGGCCATGCTCGCCTCTATCGTGTTCTTGCTGCTCTGCTCTCAGCCTTAGAGCTGACTAGAGCAGAATTTTTTGTTCTATGTTGTGCTGTAGTTAAAGAAAGATCTTTGATTCTGTTATGTGAAATTGCATAGCGATAGTGATCAATTTGTTGACTTACAATAAGGAACAGTAATGAGGAATGTTTTCTCCTGTCTATTCTTGTCCAAACCTCTTGATAATTTTTTTCTATAATGGTGGGTGGAAGGTGATGTGAAGGGTGGATGGCTAAAGCAGTGTTAACCAAAGTTACCATTAAATGATTTTTTTTTCTACCTGACCAATTGGAATGAAGGATGATACTCACGTATATATGCAATAAAAGAAAGCTAATTCTTCTACATGCTAATTCCAACAGTGAGAATGGAGAAGGAAGCAGAGGAAGAAAGAATCCGGAAGCATAAAGCTGCAGCTGAGAAAACGTTCCAGGATGGGATTGCCAAAGCAAAGCTTGTGATGCGCAGAACCCCAGTTGGCACTGACCGCAATCACAACAGGTGGGAAAGGAAATGACCCTGTGCTGCTGACTCTCCTCCCTCCCGTAGGAACCTTAGCAGATAACCACTTCTAAGAAGTGGTTGATGTGAAGGGTACTCTGTCTGCACTGAAGTTTGGAGGAGAGCAGGAATAAAGTTTGTGTGTATAGAATGTGGTAGCTTTCACTGATTTACATAGTTGGCCTTTTGGAGGTCGCAGCCCATTAGCCAGCAGAGCTTCAAGTGCTCACATCAGTGCTCAAGAATCCAGTTACTATCTTCTCCGTCTTTGTTTCACAGGAGTGCTCTCAGAATGAATTTTAATAAGAGCTTTTCCAGTTTCTTAACTAAATGTATAGACGCACCCAGATTTTGAGTCAAGTGCGCAAATGTTCCCTTACATGCAAGTAAAGACGTATGTGTGTGACAGTCACCAAATAGGTAACAGGTAGCTGCTAATGTGTGTATGTGCCTTGCCCTGCAGGTATTGGCTGTTCTCGGATGAGGTCCCTGGCTTGTTCATTGAGAAAGGTTGGGTACATGACAGTATAGACTACAGATTCATCCTTCCTCATCAGAAAAAAGAAGAAGCCAAAAAAGACTACAACTCAGGAGGTACGATCAGCCAGCCTCTGTGGTTCTTTCCTCTCTTGCTGTCTGACTGTTAGGATGGATTTATGAACTTAAGGAAGAACTGGCCAGTCTTTGTGGGAGTCCTCTGATCTCAACCTGCTGTATGCACAGGGGAACCCTTACATGGGAGAGTTTGTTATGGTCTCACTGCTGCTGATTTTGAGACTGCGGTGTAGCACATAAGCACTGTGGGAAATGATCATCTCTCTTTAAAGCAATCAGTATCAGCTACAGAGTAACTGCTCTGTTTTACTTGATACCTGTTTAGTTACCATGTGGCAAACTTTTTGGCAAGCTCCACCAGTGACAAAACTCACAGATTCATCTGCTTGCCACAGAGGACCTCTGCTTGCTTTTTCTCTGTTCACCAGGTGCTGTCATTGTAGGAATCTCAAGGCCTGTTCACTACTTATCTGTAGACCCCTCTGGGATAGCTTCAAGCAGGGAAGTCTTCTAGATACTCACAGCTTGGCTGATTGAGGCCATTTTGGCAAATAATTGCTCTTGCACGTCCACTCAGCCTGCTGTTCACCTTGTTGTGAATGTGTTGATGAGGTGCAGGGATTAGCCAAAGATCTAGCTCTTGCTCTTTGATTTTTGCTTTGGTGGTGTGGTGCCTGGGTGGTCAAACACTGCAGCCAGAATTTGGATGCGGTCAAAAATTCTTCTCTGGGAAGGAATCTTAATGCTTCTATCTGGAAGTAGTTACTGATATGGAAGAACATGCTGTAATCTAATTCCAGTTGTAGTTTCAGTCCTGATCATTTGTTGCATTTGAAACAGAAGCTGGTATTGAGTTCATATACAGCAATACTACATGTAAAAGGCTATAATGAATTAAACTGAAGTTGATGGTGTCCTGTCTTAGTGGGAAGTATATGACATGGATCCAGGATTCTGAGGGAACTGGCTGATGTAGCTGCCAAGTCACTCTTCAACGTATTTGAAGAGTCATGGCTGTCAGATAAAGCCACTGGTGACTCAAAAAAGGGAAATATCACTCTTTTTTTGAGTAAGGGAGTTCTGGTGAACTATGTGCCTGTGAGCCTCACCTGTGTGTCTGGGAAGCTCATGGAAAAGATATTCCTGTGCCTGACCCACTGGGTTGCCTTCTGTCATGGACTAACAGTATTAGTGGAAAAAGGAGGTGCAACTGATGCCCTCTACTTGGACATTAGCAAGGCCTTTGGCATAGTCACACATAACACCCTTATCTGTAAAAGGGTAAGGTATGGATTTGAAAGGGTGGATTAGGAAGTGGTTAGGTGTTGTAGGTTGTGGGTCAGCAGTTCTGTGTCCAGATGGAGGCCAGTCATGAGTGATGTTGGTGTTCAGTATGTTTATCAGTAACCTAAGCAATGGGATTGAGTGTATCCTCGGCAAGTGTACAAACAGCATCAAGCTCAATGGTGTAATTGACACAATAGAATAATTATGGTTGGAAAAGTCCTGTGAGACCATCTAGTCTGACCATGCCACTAAGCCCCATCCCTCAGTGCCACATTTCTGCACTTCTTAGGAGCTCCTCTGCCTCCCTGGGTAGCCTGTTCCAATGCATTACCTCTCTTTTGGAGAAGAAATTATTCCTAATATCCAATCTCAACATCCTGTGGTGTACCAGAAGGCTGTCATTTCTTGTCCTAGTGCTGTTACCTGGGAGCAGAGATCCTTGTCATACCAGCCTGGATGCTGTTGGCCTTTTTGGCCACCTGGACAAGAAGTTCACATTGGCTGGTTCATGTTCAGCCTGCTGTTGACTAATATACTTAGATCCTTTTCCTCTGTGCATCTTTTCAGTCACTCTGCCCCAAGCCTGTAGCATTGCATGGGACCAAAGTGCTGGAACCTGTACTTGGTGTTATTGAAGC
>JAOWBP010036076.1:0-14312 GCA_028571105.1 Tragopan temminckii
CCCGCCCCGCGGGAGTGCTGCGAGTACTGCGCGCCGCCGCCCCGCGTCCCGCACAGCAGCAGCACCAGCCACAGCCCCAGCAGCAGAAGGGGCCCCCCGGCCCGCCGTGCCATGGCCGGGACGCTCCGCTCGGCTCCCGCTCGCTCCTCTTTCTCCCCTCGCTCATTCACGCTCCCGTCGTTTTTCTCCTTTCGGTGTTCCTCCACTCCTCCCCCTCCTCACCCTTTCACCCCCATTTTAGCGCCTCTCGCCATCAGCCTCCTCCCGCCTCGCCGCGGCCGCCCCCCGCCGCCCCACCAGGCTGCGCGCGAGGTGCGGGGCTGAGCCCTGGGTTACAAATCTCAGTTGCTGCGCCGCCGGTTTGCCGGCCTTCGTCCTGCCTTCTGCTAGCCGAGGTTAAACCACCCAGCCGTTGACCAAAGAATTTCACTCACTGCTTGTACATCTCAAGAGTCGGTACTGGGACCAATGCTCTTTAATATCTTCATCAATGACATTCACAGTGGGATTGAGTGCGCTCTCAGCAAGTTTGCAGATGATCCCAAGCTCTGCGGTGCGGTCAACACCCGAGGGATGGAATGACATTCTGAGAGACCAGGACAGGCTCCAGCAATGGGCCTAGGGGAACCTGATGAAATTCAACAAAGCCAAGTGCAGGGTCTTACACCTGGGTTGCGGCAACCTTCATTACCACTACAAGCTGGGGGAGCACAGCCCTGCCGAAAAGGAACTGAGGGTGCTGGTGGATGGCAGCTGGACATGAGCCAGCAGTGTGCCCTCACAGCCCAGAAAGCCAGTCCTGGGGTGCCGGACAGTTGGACTGCATGACCTTTAAACGGTCTCTTCCAACTTAAAAGATGCTGTGATTCTAACCTGGAAGGCCAGTGCTACATGAAAGAAGAAAAAAAAAAAAACACAACAGCAGCAACAAAAACAAAAAACAAACAACAACAACAAAAAAAAAAAAAACAGTGGGAGAAAGATAAACACAATATAAAGAGTTTAATGACTGAGCAGCTACTGAGTGGTTATTTAGCTGGACTAAGTTCTATACAGTTCTGGTGAGATTATTTTACCATGAAACTTAGAAGTGGACCATGCCTGTTATTGGCCGTTGCACCTGTTTTCAGGATGACATCTTTTAGCCACAACTCTTGTAATGTAACTGATCTCTCACCTCTTCTGGACTAGAAACTTTAGCTTCTCCTTATTTTTATCTCGAAGATCAGGCTCAGGTGTGAACATTGTGTCATAGTGCTTCAGAGATGGCTCGAGAAAGGGAAGGGAGTAAGGTACAGAACTCAACGCCATTTTGCAGACAGGAAAAAGGGAAGGAATCTGAGTTTCAAGCTGGCTCCTCACCCAGCATAAAGTCTCTGGAAATATATTGTTTGAATAACATTCTGCAACAAGTAAACACCAATGTTTTAGTTCAAATGTGAAAATATCTTCAGGTACAAGAACACACACACACATACAAAAAAAAAAAAAAAAAGAGGGAGAAAATGTTTTCCGCCTCATTATTGCCCATCTTTCATGAGCATTTCCTATCATTTTAAAGTATTTCCCAGAGAAAGCACATGCTTTCAATGCCAAGATTGAGCCCAAGGGAGTTTTTTAAGAAGAGTTTTATTGACTAATAGCAATAAAAAGACAGTAAAAACACTTACACAAAGGATAGAGAAAACATACTTCTTCAGAAAAGTGAAATAAACCTCATATCTCCTTTAAAACTAGGGAAAAAGCAAGCCTTACTTAAGCTGTGAGATTTGGCTTTGAATTTGTTTCATGATGGCATGAAGCAGCTTGATTTGTTTACTATGAAGAGATGAAGCAGTAGTACAACCTGATAACTGAATTCACTTTGATTGGAAATTAAAGTTTGTAATTGTTTGATGGAATAAAAGGCAAAAAAAACCTGTTTCTGTCAGAAAAAATTGATTCCATATCAGTGAAGTTGGAACATATGCTTCGTGCAGAGATGAAAATACATGGGAAATCTGTTACTAATATTAGAGGGTGCTATTTTGTTTTTTGTAAAGATTAAGACACACATGTTATAATCTTTCCAAGACCATACTTACCCTTTCAAAGAGCAAAGTGATGTGTTAAATGATCAAACAGGAGAACCCTACATGAGCAGTACTTAATAACTGCCGAAAATGGGCACAAATTCTCCTCGTTTGTACCCAAGCAACCAGAGCAAATTTAGGCAATACCAATACACAATTACATTCATTGCTAATTTGCAAACACCCTTTCAAGTAGTATTGATGCTGAATGAAAACACCAATGATATAATTACTTGTGCTTACATTGTTATAGTTGGCAAGTTTACTATCTAGAATAAGTGTCCACATCCTTTTCCTATTGCAGTTCCAGTTGTGTTTTCATATTCAGTATTCCCTCTTGTAAATGTAAGGGTAATTGAATTGTGCAGATAGAGCACTCTTGGTGAAATTGCTTGCCAGATATGTATTAGGGAATAAATTCTTCCCAAATGGAATAGCTTTGTTTATGCCAATCCCACAAGAGCAGAACGAGAGAAAGAATGGAGACACTGACCACTGACTGTGGGCTATATTGTTCTCTGGGTACATCATAATTTTACAGTTCCTCAAGTTCTGCCAATAATTTTGACCATACTGAGTACTTCACATAATTATTTTCTTATTTTTGACTTTTCTCCTTACGATGGTTTAGCATGAAAATGTGTGTTTCTGATATTAATGCCTAGCAACAATTCATTCACACCAAGTTCTTTTCAGGTTTTAATGACTATTCTCATTATTCATGTTGAGAGTCTGATTTTTAAAGTACTATTTGTTTTCAGTCCCTTATCCCATCTTCTCTATTCCAAAAAGATGACTTCTGGTAGCTCAGATTAATTAAGAGCTCCCCTCTTCTTTCTTTTCTCTTTTCTTTTTTAATTGCATCTCTTTCCAGGTTTCATTTGAGGATCTTAAAGTAATTAATAAGAAAGGAAATAATCGTAGTTTGAAATATGGCAGGTGCCCCTTCAATTGAGCTAATTAAATGCAAAGACTATATTAAATAAGCTTGCCCAGGTGTTTCACTGAGTGAAATAAATTTGTTTAAACATTATCTTATGTAGGAAGGATTAGGTTTCTTCACCATCTTTGTGCGTCTAAATTCATCTCAGGGCTTATCAAATTTGCTGAGCGCATGTCTGCATTTTAAGGGGGCTTGTACCATATTAACAGTGGTTTTCACTGAAAACAGAAATGCCTCCATGCATTAGATGTGTTCTAGTCCTAGAAGCAGAATCTGATTTAAAAAAAACAAAACAATTACAGTTAATGAGGTTGCTAATGTAGAGTTCACTTTTCACAAAGAAAACTCACGTTCAGTCATGTTATAATTGTTATACTTGACTCTTACCTTCAAACTGAAAAGCAGATAAAGCAGTTTTAGAACCAGGACATTCAGGGGCTCATCTCTTGCTTATTTCAGCAGTTGAGGAAGGATTGTGTACATCCTTCTGTTTACTGGCTACATGCATCATGATAGTAATATTTAGCAGCCCCACTGGGGGTGTTGCTTTCCAGCCTAGAGAATAAGACAGTGATGATGTCAGACCCAAGCTAAGGACCTCAGATGTGATTCTGCTCCATGTAAGGCATAACAGGTACAAGGACAGAGCTCTCCATGAATTCCTACAGTCTACAACAGTCACACTTCTCTTGCCCATTTCAGAGACCTGTTTCATTACATTGTGAAAAGTATTCAAGAAGGATAAGAACTTCATGTATCATGGGATTTTATTAATTTGCCAAACTTAGTGCTGCACAACCTGCTCACAAAATTACTGACTTGTAAGAAAATAGTAAACCAGAAAAGCAGAATATTAAATTTTAGACAGTATTTGCACAGTGGTGATAAGCAATAATAAAACATGAGTAGCTCATTAATTAAGTTTACTGGGAGGTAATGTTAGGAGGTGTGCTACGCAGCTAACTTCTTTTCCTGCACTGTGCAGTATGTGCTGTCCAAAGCACTGGCTCAATCACAGCTGCTCTGTTACAGTTGGACTCAGTGCTGTACTTAATCATATCTAATAACATATGTCATCCAGATGTACAAACCTGATATTTCATATGTAAGTGTAGCATGTGTATGCATGTGTAACTACTTTTCAACATAATTTGATCTCCATTCTGTCATGTACAGATGAGCCATCAGGTAACAATACAGTTAAGTAGCTCTGTTCAAAGGTATATCCCAACTCAAATTCATGTCAAATCTTCAAGTAATAGGGACTTACGACCAACATTGGCCTTCTTTGTTGACAGTTCATGTATTGATATGTCTTTCAGTGCTATTGGGCCGCAGAGGTATTTGAAAAATATGTATACTATAATTCTGCTAAAAGAAGTAAAATGATGAATGAATTTTTCTTCAAGCATGCCCGTGTGTGAGATAGATGAGCAGAAGTATTATACAAGGGCTGCTCTGAAAGTAAAGCCTTCTATTTTGTTGTTGTCCCATGACATCAGAGGCGGATGTTGGTCGTATGGCAGTAGAGGTTGAACTTTCTTGCTGATATTTCATTATATTTTGCTGCTGTGTGGAAATCCTCCAGTCCAACCACTTTGCTAAAGCAGATTCCCTAGTAGTATTACCCAGGAAAATGTCCTGTTAGGTTTTGAATATTTCCAGAGAAGACTCCAGAACCTCCCCAGGCAGCTTATTCCAATGCTCTGTCATCCTCAAAGTAAAGAATTTCTTTCTTATGTTCATGTGGAACTTACTGTGTTTCAGTTTGTGCATGCTGCCCCTTGTCCTCTCACTGGGCAACACAGAAAAGAGCCTGTCCCCATCCTCAACATCCGTGCTTTAGACTTTTATAAACATTGATAAGATCCCTGCTCAGTCTTGTCTTTTCTAGGCTGAATGATCACAGGGCTCTCAGCTTTTCCTCCGAAAGGAATGCACCAGGACCCTCATCATCTTTGTGGCCTTCTGCTGGACTTTCGTTAGAAGTTCCCTGTCTTTCTTGAATGAGGAAGCCCGGAACTGCGCACAGTACTCCAGATGTGGCCTCACCAAGACACAGTAGAGGGGAGGATAACCTCCCTCAACCTGCTGGTCACATTCTTTCTAATGTACCCTGGATACCATTGGCCTTCTCAGCCACACAGGCACACTGACATCTCACGGCTAACCTATTGTCCATCAGAACACCCAGGTCCTTCTCTGCAGAACACTTTTTCAGCAGGTCAGCCCTTAACCTGTACTGATGCATGTGGTTGTTCCTCTCCAAGTGTAGGGCTCTGCATCTGCCGTTATTGAACCTCATGAAGTTCTTCTCCACCCAACTCTCCAGCCTGTCCAGATCTTGCTGAACAGCCTTCTAATAAACTTACTGAGGGATAGAGTGCATCCTCAGCAAATTTGATTTATGTCTTTCATGTGCAGAAATGACTCCTTAGGACCAAAGTGCAGATGAACTGAGACTCCTAGACACTTAAGTATGACAGCCAGCTGTCTTTGGGGCCATTCAGAAACCAGCTTGTCTTCAGCACTGAGGTATCATGCTCCACATCCCAGCAAGTAAAGGGCATGATATTGCAAGGTTCCCAGTACCTTGAATTTTGGCATGGTGTGGAGTTTAAAGGGCTCGGTATTTTACAAAGACAAACTAAAGTAGTTCTTTTCTTCTTTACCCTGCTGAGGTGCTAAAGTCAGCTTGCAAGCAGATGAAAAGAATTTGATTTCCTCACTACTTGTGGGCTCCCAACCATGTCTCTCAAAAATAAACAATTTTTTTGTTCACTGAATCTCATCTTTTGCCCTCAAAGATATTTGGCATAATATCCAATGAAAAGAATAATTGAATAGCACTTGGTGTAACTATTGAGTGTAACTCAGATACCACACCACTGAACACAGTATAAATACCAGGGAGTTAATGTTCTGTAAATTAATTGAAGTGGAAAGTCCACATTCACAATTCATCCTGATAAAGAAAATCTCAGGAGAGTAAATAACATTCTCTCCCCCACACAGCCAGTATGAAGTAGTTAATTTTTTATTGTGAGAAAAGTTAAATCTCGGCCTCACAGGATTCTGCTTTGTATCCATCAGCTGTCCACATTGGGTATCAAATGCGGTATTAATCATTTGGTATTAATATAGTTATTATTGTACTATAATCCCTGCAATCTTTTGCTGATGTAAGCCAAAGTAACACCACTCAAGCTGCCCTGGAGCAAAACCAGTGTCTGAGGAAGTATCCAAAGATTCATCTTTGGGACATAAAGATATCACTTTGTCTGACACAAAGATGTTGCCAACTTTATGGTGAATGTGTCTACTGTTCCACGGTGCTCAGCAACACAACCCAGCAATGTGGCACAGGAAATGGGTAAAGAAAGACCACATCTAATTGATATTTAGATATGGTAGGATGTAATTACTCATGCTGGAATCCATTCAAAGCATCATCACTGTGAATGCTCCCTTATTTAAAAAAAAAAAAAAAAAAAAAAAAAAAAAAAAAGTACAATCACTTCTTTACTGCACACAGACAGAGGCAACTTTAGTTTGGCAACTGATGGTTAATAAATTTGGTTTGATATGTATTCCTATGTTTTTCATATCATTATTTCATTTTATCTCAAATCTACCTCTGAACAAAGAAAATGGTAACTCAACAAATAATACTTAGAAGCTTAGCAGCACATGACAAGTTTTAAGTTAATTATCAAGTTGCCTGGTTCTATTAATTTTCACAGTACTCCTGGGGGATAATTGAATAGCACAACCACTTGATAAATGGTGAGGCAACAGAAAGTTGTTAAGCACCTCCGATTTAGAACTCTCATTGAAATGGATGCTCTACCACATATGCAGGATTTAGATGCTGAGCAGAGGAGTGCAAAGCTGCTGCAAGCGGGAAACACGGTGGAAATAAGCTCAGTGAAAGTATTTCAGATGACTGAAAATAAAATGATGGTTGGGTAAATTTGGTGAAGATAAGCACAATAAAAGCCCAGTTGCTTAACATTTTCATATTGCACAACATATACATAAGATTACTGTGCTCCACATTTAGTGTTGCTGTCCACCAATATATAGGTAGAGCGGACATACGCACCAGGTCATATTTTAGGAAAAGATCATTCTAACAGTTAAACTTGAAATCTGAAAATCGTGCTCAATTCTGTGAAGAGCTTATACGAAAGCCTCTTTCCCTATGCAGTGTCCAATACTGATGTTGACATCCTTCATTTTTACTGTTTTCAGTGATGAAAAGTCTAGTCCTGCTTTACTTAGTATCTCTCTGCTTTAAATAAAACGACTAAACAGTGCCAGAACATACCTTTCTCTTTTTAACACAGTATTTTTGCCAAACTCCCATTAAGGGTTAAAAAACAACAACAATAACAACAAAAAAACACTACTGCAGGATGAAATGAAACATAAATATGATATAATTAATACTGTCAGGTTGTTTATGTCCAGAGGCAGCAGTTTCAAAAGATAAAAAAATTGCTTCTAATCAGTGACCATATTTCACCACAGTGACAACTGCTGACTAACTTGCAGGTAATACTTCAAAAAATATTCAGCATAAGCAGTTGTGTAGTATCCCTTTCATCTACATAGAATCTTCTCATATTTGAAGTCATGGGGTTCCTTTTAAGACCCTTAGCATTGGTTGACTAAAGGAATTTACAAAAATACTTCAGTTGCAGACGTCAATTGTAACATTTCATTACAAAGTTAATACTATGGACCACTTAATGTGGACTGCAGTTTTAAGAAAATTAATTGTTAGAAGATGATAGACCTGATTCTTTCAGGACTGTTATTTTCATTTTTCTGATAGAACTTCTGAAATTGGCCACTTGCCATGATAAACTTGGTATCTTACTGTCCTGACACCTTAAAACAAGTCAGCCCTGAGGTCACAAATCAATACATATTTGCAAGGAATAAGGTGACAAAACAGTCGTGCTCCTTTCTGTAGATCGTAGATCTTGCTTTTCACCTGCTTTGTAATGGCACTCAGAGGAGGAAATGGGTTGAAGATCACAGAAACAGGGTCATTGCTTCGTCTTCAGCCAGCTCAGGGGGAGCACTCAAATGTTCCAGGCACAATTTACACTGACCTTTACACTCAGTGATCAATACAAAACATCGGTAATGTTTGACTCACCATTAAAAATGGTATTTTTATCATACAAGAATACAAGGCTGATATCTCCGAGGACACCTGGTTACTGCCTCCTTAGCACCCAGAGACATCCAGCCCCAACATTCCTGCATAAACTAAGAACTCTTTGTGCATAACATCAACCTTTTAAGAAAAGTACTTTATTCTTCAGAAAGAAGGCAGGAGATATAAAAAGAGATTGTCAAAGCCTACATTGTTTACACTTGCGTTAATTTTCCTCAGTGAAAAATTAAACACAAACTCCTCTTGAACAGCATAGTTGAAACCAGGTAGCAATTATTTTGCATACACAAAAATCATTCCACTAAAACCCAGCATTATTACCTAGGTGCTAGCCAGTAGTAGGCTCATTTCACTGTTACTGTGTATACTTCTGTATGCTATTACTGTAATTTATCTTCACTGTTGTAAAAGTAATGAGAGTAATCATAAGTAATATAAGCAGTACATGGCCAAAACCAAGTAGGACTGATTTTGAAGATGTACCAAAAAAGGAAAGTTGCAAAAACTACCACTGTAGAAGTTTGGTTTGTTGTTTTTGTTTTATTTCTCAGTAAGTTTAAAAATAGCCTAATAGTGGAAGGAAGTTTTATTGACAGTTTTCTACTTCTAAGAACACCATCATGGTATAACCCAATATTCATGGCTGTTTTTCCTCTGCTGCTGTTATCTGTAAGCTGATGTGGAAGTCAGTGCACAATACAGTCTAGCCAAGTGAATGGGGCAGTTATGAGACTGTAAGATTTTTTGTCTACTTTGCAATCCCAGCATTCAGTATTGACCATTATGGATTTGCAATGGATCGAGTCGAAGAGTCGATATAGTACATCCCATTGTCTCTCTGAGACTTGAGGAGTGCTCATATCTGGGCTGTTCACATTTCATGTATACAAGAGAGCTAAACTGGAGAGTTAGCTCCAGTTAGCTATTTATTTGACATTTGCTCTGTATCTGTAGGATAGCATACAAGCTGTGACAGATATATCTATTCAAATGTGTCTTAGTTTTCTGCTGATTGTGGCTTTTTGACATGTCCCATCAAATAGCCAATAATGATGTATTTTTGGCATCCCTAAAAGTGCTTCTCATGTCTCTCAATTACTCGCCCACAGCAGAATGGCTGCCTTTATTAGCTTCTGCATTGCTATGTCATTTGTGTTATTTTAGTGCCATGTGAAGTATGACTTCCTGCCACTTATTGGCTAAAGGCAGCTAGCTGCTTTTTCCCCCAGAGTTTTTTTTAATCCCCTAAACGTACTAGATTATGTGCTGGCCAGAAGTATTATTATTCTTTACTGTCAGTACGTTCATTGGTTTCTTCAGGTACTCTTCACATCTAATAAAATAGGTACTATACATACTCAGCAACAATTAAGCTTAATTATAATTTTAAAGTATAATTAAGAAGTATTTTCAAAGTACCAAATTCAAGCAGCACATAACACGTTATTCAATGTGGACAAAAAAATACAGCCTAGAAGCACACCTTGGGACCACTGTGTTTCACATGGGGCAGTACACATGGGGTAGGCTACATCGTGCTTGTTGGTCTCCGTCGGCAAAGAGACACGTATGCTTTTAATATTCTGATCTAGATGTAGCTTTGCAGTCCTAGCACTGCCCTAACACACTGTAAGGCCCCTCCCTTGTGATCAAGGAAATTCACTGATAACCCACTACCTCACCTTATTGGGATTTGAAAACAGAAGTTCCCAAATTCTGATTCATCTCTGAGCAGAAGAGCCCTTCAGTTCAGTGGAATGGCAATCAGCCATTTAACTGTGTGCCAAATCCTATTACTGTATTTATATCTTAAATACACCGGCATGATATTGTGTTACATGTAGAAAGTACTAATTCCACATGTAGTTAAGATTTAAAAATGTATTATAAAACACTGAATTTGAAAGATTAATGCAAGAGAAACTGCTGTACACAGATTCATGGAGAACTGTTTAAAATAATTTGTGTTAAATACAGCATCCATGCGATTAGTTGCTTTCTTCAGTATCATTGGAGGCAATATTCTCTTCTTAAACTCTTTCAGCTAAGGACATTGCACTGCTGTCTAATATATGTCATATTAGGCAATAGGTAAAATGCTGAAAGTATGTTTTCTTTATTTCCCTTTCCAACCTTGTGATTCTATTATGGTTTAGTAGCTTAGGGGGTAGTAATGGTGATAGGAGGACAGTTGGACTAGATGATCTTGTAGGTCCTTTCCAACCCTGTGATTCTACAATTCTACTATTGCTATTGCAGCTTTGAGAGATTCTTCATGGTTTGATGCAATTTGGGAAATTGCTATTGCAGCT
This sequence comes from Tragopan temminckii, assembly GCA_028571105.1. Taxonomy (NCBI): domain Eukaryota; kingdom Metazoa; phylum Chordata; class Aves; order Galliformes; family Phasianidae; genus Tragopan; species Tragopan temminckii. Next base: position 10,519 of record JAOWBP010036076.1, read on the forward strand.
TTGAGAGATTCTTCATGGTTTGATGCAATTTGGGAAAAAGAAAGTAACCTTTTATTTGTGGGGAGAATGAAGGAGCTCTGATTTCTGACTATTAATTTGATAATATAGGAAGGAGGAAAGCACTACTGAACTGATAATTTAAATGGCTTTTTAATTCCCAGTCCATTCTCATGGTAGCACGTTTCACTTAAATTTTGCTCCTAAAATCGGATTTACAGGCTGGAGCCTAACATATAAACAACACAGGTATAGCTGCAGTCTATACAAAAGAAAAAATTACTACTCATAACATTAATCATTTTTCCTACATTTTATAGGGGCAAGTCATCAATGTAGGTAATAATCATTAAAAAAAAAATAATCTGTGCAGCAAAAGTAAATGTACAGATATGAGAAACAAACAAACAAATATTGCGACAAGACTTTATAACCAAGATAGCTAGGAAAAAGACCAACCATTCAGACACCTTTTAGAGGCAGTAAATACCTCCTCTATACATTGTCTATCTTGGAGTTCAGATGTACACCTGGTTTGCATAGAAATCAATGGGAAGCACTAACTATACTTTCTATAACTCATCAATTAAGAGAATCTCCACACAAATCTCACAGAAAGTAGACAAGCTAACACTTCTATTTAGGAGCCTACAATTTAACATAGGCTATAAACAAAATGGATATATATTTTTAAAGGTCTTTTCTTATTTTCCTTTCTACGTTTTGCTGGAATTAGAGTTCTAGACCTCAGTTTGAGTTCAGTCACACCAACTGTAAAGAAACAAATTCCAATGCAACCTCTAGCACCCTGTAAAACAACCACCATCAACAAAAAAACCTAACACCAACAGTACTTACTACTTCATAGGACAAAGCCTTACAGCTTTTCAGAAGAAAACAAAACAGAACCTGATTTCAGCTTCAGTATATAAATAGTGCATGCTGTAGAACCAAAACTCAGGGCTGTGAGTAGCTTGGCCCTACTTTCACCCAGATTGAGCCTAAGAGCTTCGAGCATTTCCACTGAGTGGTGCCAAGGGAGTAGGAGCTGACAAGTGTTGCTGAACAAGTACATCTAATTGGAGCCTGCAGGAGCTAATTACTAGCCATGCTAAATGAAGAGGCTCAGATGTTAAAGTGAGGTGAGGTTCAATCGTTTTAAAGCTGTGATGGTAATTTTTTCTCATTTCCTAAAAAATTCCCCTTTATGATCCTTCAAGGGATGGAAAAATCTGCTTTCCTCTTGGGAAGTTATTTCAGCTGTTAATTGATGTTACAGGTAGGGGTTTGTACTCTAGGATTAGGGGTGAATTTTTTTCTTTTTTTTTTCTTTGACTTAAGTATCTTATTGCCAGACCTTTTGGAGGCATTTTGCCAGCTAAAATTAACTCAAATAAAATCTGATTTTATTACAGCCTAGAGGCTGTAGCTCTAGGCAAAGCCCTTGCTTAGTTGTGCATGTATTACACGTACAAGCACTTAAATTCAGGCCACCTGAATTTCACTCAGTGAACTGAGTACAGTTGCTCCTGTTTCTGAAAGATACATCGTTAATTAAGCAAAAGGTTTAGAACTAGCCATGAAGTAATCCATGAACTAGAAACTCTCTGAAATGGCTCTGTTACAAACAACCTTCAACCTTCATATGAATTAAGTCAGGAAAATGTATCACTTCTCTGCACTGTACCAGTAGAAAGAAAGAAGGGCAATAGGATGGAGGCTGAGAGCTGCCTCCAAGTGACCATTGAAGCACTTCCCTCATGTCTAGGAAGCCAGCAGAAATTGAGGAGCTTACCCTAAATACTGGCAGTGTCTGAAATGGCTACAGCTCCTTGGCTGTGCAGCGCAGGGCTCCTGTATCCCACTGCATAGGGCTTCTGTATCTGGTGCATGTCCTTGTTCATGCTCAGTGGACATAATTTAAGGGAAGTGCCATGCAAAAACATAAAAGCAAGATTAGGAGCTTTGACATGGCTATATGCAGTGCTCTCATCCAGAGGCAAGCAAGATGCACTCGGTGTGTGGAGGCTGCCATGGAGTGAGAGCAGAACTGGTTAAAAACACCCAACAGTTACCAGGAGCAGTTACTAGGCATCTTCAGAGAAGGTGTTTTGCAGAGGGTTCACTGGAATTATGGTTTATAGGTCTGTACCTCATCTGAACCCCACATTACCAGCAGCTATAACTTGAGAAGACTCAGCTATCTCAGATGTATTAGAAAATTATATGCATGAAATCTGAGGAAATGGTGGGATTTTGTGCATCCAGCAGAATTTAAAAGAGAGAATAAATAATGATTTTGATCTTGTTTGTGTTCTGTGGTTTGGCTTGTGTAGTTTATGGCTACCAGCACACCTAGCAGCTCCCAATGCTGCAGAAATAGGGAGTCCTTGTAATTCCATAGTGGTGTCCCAGTGACAGCAAGTGTAGCATATTTTTAGAAGGGTGGTTACATTCCCCTTCTCTGATTCATTCTGACTTCAGCCCCTGGCACAGAACAGATTTGGAAAAGCTCTTATTTGCCTTAAGGCCCCCTTAGCCTGCTTCCCATGGGCTACAAATGCTTGTCACAAGGTGCAACACTGAGGCTCACCCAAATGTCCCAAGGAAACTGGAGATTCCCTCTTAATCCTAAAATTAAATGAGACCTGCTTAATCTTCTCCCTCTGGATCTTCCCGTCATTTCAGTGATTCAGAAGAGGAGCAATAACTGTGGTCTGAAAAGTGAGGAGGTGCAGGCAGTATCTTCCATGTTCACAGCAGCCTGTAGGTTCATTCTTCTGAAGCAGCTGTTATTTTGGAACTTAAAAATGAAACACGATGCCATGAAAAATGTGCATGCTCTGTGTTACTTGATAGCTTTTTCATCACTCTATGAGTACGAGACACGCTTTCAGCCCACTCACACCTTTGTGGCTTGGTAATGAAAGCCTATGTGAAGAGAAAAAACAGAGTAGTTAAACCTAGAAGTTAGTCATTACTCTTTTTGTCCGTGGCTGCATCTCAGTGAACTTTATAAGTAATTCATGATACTTTTTCTTCTTACTCCACGGTTTTCGTACTCCACTGTCCATTGAGACTGTGATTCCTTGTTGGGCTTTACAAAGAGTCAATGGTTGACCAAGAAGAGACAAAGGAGTTTTGTGACTCTGTGTTGAACTGAGGGGCTATTTCATTTTTAACTAAGTTTGAGAGGAGGAAAATGTCATCTAGGAACAAAAGGACCATGCTTAATCCATATGTCAAAGCCTAATAAATCTTGCCTTTGATTTTGTGATTTGTGAATGAATCAGTTAAATGGATGCTACATTCCTGAATGAACCCTTGTAGTTTTTATCCATTTATGACACGAACATGCTTTCCTGAGTGGGGTTCAGGAGGCACGTTCAGACAAAGAGCTGTTGAGGCCACTTTCATTTCCTTTCTCAAAGAGCCTGAGTTTTAAATGGTCTCCAGAGAAAATCAGAAAACAAGACTCCACACTTCCACAAAGTAAGCAGTAAAGCCTCTCAGCAACTGAAATTGAAGTCACACAGCTGGAGAAATGGTAGACAGTATATGCAGAAGATTTTCATTTGGAGTGTTTCACTGGAGTATTTCTGTCAGGTAAAAGCTCTTCAGAGGCTATGGGCTATTTCTTTTCTCCCTTGAACTTTCTATAGGGCAGGTGTGTGCTCCTTCCTGCCCTCAGGGAGGCACTGGCTTTGCAGCTGGGTAGACAGGCAAAGCCAAGTGCTCCCACAGCACCTGCAGCTCTAATTCACCCTTAGAAAGCTGCACTGAGAAGTAGAACACAG
>JAOWBP010036172.1:4725-21304 GCA_028571105.1 Tragopan temminckii
ACAAAAAAAAAAAAAAAAAAAAAAAAAAAAAAAAAAAGGTGGAGGAAGGGTTGTTATGCTTTAAGTATAGAATAAATTGAGTGGCTGAAAGCCTTCTCTGTCTGTATAAATCTGGTACAAGTTTACAAGTTATCTCTGTATTGTACAGCTCTATACAGCTCTAGTATTAGCTATATGTATGTACATCCTTCTATCTTTCTACAGTAACAAGAAATCCTAATTTTTATTCAGCTGAAACTTTGAAGGTTTATATTAGAAAATAGACTTTCTTCCCATAAAAGCACATTATTTACACGGCTTTGTACTTAACTATAAATTTCCACACTATTGCCTCCAAAAGTGCTCATTACCATGGCAACATCCTAACAGAAAGCAGTTGTACCAAAAACCACTTCCCATTAATAAAACAGAGAATTACATGAACTTGCTGTTCACAACCTTTGTCACAAAAATGTAGTCTCACAATATTAATGACTGATCCATTCTCAAATATTTAATACTGTGGCATTCTCCTTTCACCTATCCAAATTTTATATGTGAGTGGTTAGCTATTCTATTCTTTTTTATTGATGATGGCTTTGCTCATTTGAGGGAAAAGTTGTAGTTGCTAGCCAAAAGACAAAATGCTGAAAGGTTAAGGCAATAAAGCACATTACTATATTTAATGATGGAGAAGATTACTTACCTATAATTGTAGTTCCATGAGGAAGAGAAGCATTTGAACATCTGTTTTTTAATGGTTTTCCTTGACAGTGACCTGGTGTCTTGGTACCAGATTAAACAGAACATTGGGTAGATTTTCTGATAGCTTTTGTCTCTCTGCTTAACTGAAGTGGTCTGTGAAAGGAGTCTTGAGTGTCTGAGAGAACAGCTAGAAATTATCCAGTGATTAAGGAAAGAGGAACATATCATAGCATGGAGGTCTGTCATTTATTCATTCATCTTTCTAACATTTAGGGCTTAATTTTGCTTGGCAATATTTTGATAAACATAAAGCCATGTCCCTTATTGCAATAGATGGCTATCTCACAGTTCCTCCTTGATGGTTTTTATTCCCTTAATCCCTATTTTACTAGTGAATTAGGGCAGTCTGGTTGCCAAGGGTTGTTGGTGAAAAGCAGGCAACAGGTTTCTTTTTCTTTTTCCTGAGGTGTTGCTAAGTTTTAATCTTGTTCAAACAGTCCAGAGTGTTTTTGTTGTTGTTGTTGTTTTGGAAAAGCATTCTGCCAGATGCAATTCTTTGAATCCCTATTCACCCAAAGAACAGTTTAGAAATCAGGTGAGGTATGATTGTTCTTGATCTTGTGCTTCTGTCCACTGCACGTGCAGGTGAAAGGAAAGTAGCTTTATGTGGGGAAAACAACACATGAAGTGATTCAAAAGGCAGATTTATTTATTTGATGTACAGTATCATATTTAGTTCAAAATCACCTGCATAGTGTAAGTATTTGGAGGACAATGAATTATAGAATCACCAAAGTTGGAAAAGATTTCTAAGATCATCGATCCAACTGTCCATCTGTCACCAATATTTTCCACTAAACCATTTCTCTCAGTACAACATCTAAATGTTTCTTACTGAGGGTGCACTCAATGCCCTAATCCAAGTTATCAATAAAGATATTGGACAAGATAGGCCCCAGTATCAACCACCGGGGAACACCACTCGTGATTGGTTGCCAGCTGGATGTGACTTCATTTACCACCACTTTCTGGGCCCAGACATCCAGCCAATTCTTTACCCAGCAAAGAGGGTATATGTCCAAGCCACAGCCTGCAAACTTCTCCAGGAGAATACTGTGGGAGACAGTGTTGAAGGCTTTGATGAAGTTGCCTCGCTCCAATTTATAGGAGGGAGAGGAGGTTCTTTTAATATCTGTATACCCAGCATGAGATTAAGAAACAACAGTTCAAATGTTGGTCCGACCAGTGTATTACAAATCTTAATTAGGGAGATGGGGAAGGGGAGGATGGACACTATTATGAATTAAGGTAATGGGGAAGGGAAGGAGGGCGATAGAAAAGATAGGAAAGAAGAAGCAAGGAGTCATTATAGGAAGCAAGAGGGAGATAGTCACCACTATGGATCCAACGAAGTTCATAGTTCAGTGTTTGATCTTCGGTGATGGTGGGTCCTCAGGAGTTGTTGTTCTGTTGATGACGACAGCAACTGTGACCATGGCGATGATGGCTCCTTTTCTATGCTTTCAAAGTGGTTGAGTCAGCTGTCTTTGGAGTGACAGCTCAAATCCAAAGTGGTTGAGTCAGCTCCCCTTGGAGTGGCAGCTTCTGGCTCTGGGATCTCAACAGAAACTCCTTTGTTCCTATCTTCCGTGCCTTGCCAGCAGATAAGAGGGAGCAGGGATGCCCATCTGCATCCTGTTTTTTCACAGGACACGATGGTATCATTCCCCAGTTTTCCCATACCAAGCTGGAACTATTTAGTCACAGGCCAGATCTTCCACCAGTAAACACTCCTGAGCACTCTCTTTCGGAGGCAAGCAGCTCTGGAGGAAGGTGCTTTCAAATGTCCACAAAGTGATGTCAATTGTCACATGATAGCACCCAGAAAGCAAGCTTTGAGCCAGAAAGCAAAGAGGGATTCATATAGAAGTCTAGGTAGATTATGTCATCAGCCACTCCCTCATCCACCAGCTGGGTCACTCAATCATAGCAGATAAGGTTGGTCAAGCAGGACCTGCCTTTCATGAACCCATGCTGGCTGAGTCTGATCCCCTGGTTGTCCACACATGCCACGTAATCTCCCTCAAGATGATCTGCTCCATAACCTTTCCTGGCACTGAGGTAAGGTTGATAGACCTGTAGCTCTCTCGATCCTTTTTACAACCCTTCTTGTAGATGGTAGTCACATTGGCAATCTTTCAATCCTCTGGGACCTTTCCAGTCGAACAGGAAAGCTAATAGATGATGGAAAAAGGCTTGGCTATCACCTCTGCCAGTTCCTTATGCACCCTCAGGTGGATCCTATCCGGCCCCATGGACTTGTGACTGTCTAGGTGGAATAGCAGGTTTCTAATAGTTTCCACCTGAATCACTGGGGGTTTATTCTCTTCCACATCCAAGACCTCCAGGTCAGGGGGTAGAGTACCCCAAGGATAACTGATCTGACTTTTAAAGACAGACATAAAAAGGGCATTGAGAACCTCAGCCTTTTTCTTGTCCTCAGCAGTCACATTCCCTACTGCATCCAGTATTCTCCTTAGCCCTCTTCTTACTGTTAATATATTTGAAAAAAATTTTTTGTTCTTTTTTAACCCAACAACCAAGATGAGTTCACCTGGGCTTTTGCCTTTCTAATTTTCTCCCTACACATCCTAACAACTTCTCTGTACTCTCCTCGAGTTGCCCATCCCTTCTTTTGCAGGAGGAAGATTCTCTTTTTCTCCTGGAGTCTCAGGAAAATCTTCCTGTTCACCCATGCTGAACTTCTTCCCTGCTGGCTCATCTTGTGGCACAAGGGGATAGCCTGCTCCTGTACTTTTAAGACTTCCTTCTTGAGGGGCAACCGGCCTTTCTGGATCCCTTTATCCTTCAGGACTGAATTTCAAGGGACTTTTCCTACCAGTGTCCTGAACAATTCAAAGTCCACCCTCCAGAAGTCTAAAGTAGCAGTTTAGCTGCCTTCCTCTGCCCTGACTTCACCAAGAATTGAGAACTCTACTGTTTCAAGAATTGAGAACTCTACTGTTTCATAGTCACTGTTTCGAAGACAACTCTCAAGCTTCACATGTCCCACCAGTCATTCTCTGTTTGTGAACAGCAGGTCTAGTGGGGCACCTCCCCTGGTAAGTTCTCATACCAGCTGTTTCAGGAAATTATCTTCCATACAAGCTTGAAACCTCCTAGACTGTTTCTTCTATGCTGCATTGTATTTCTAATACATATCAGGGAATTTAAAGTCCCCTTTGAGAACAAGGACTGGTGATCGTGCAGCTTCTGCCAGCTGCTCGTAGAATGTCTCATCTGTCTCTTCATCATGGTTGGGCAATTTATAACAGACCCCCACCAGGATGTCCCTTGTTGGCCCTCCCCCTGATCCTTACCCATGCAGACTCAACCTTATAATTCCCAGCCTCAAGCTCAGCAACATCAAAGCACTTTCTAACATAGAGAGCCATGCCACCACTCCTCCTTCCTTGCTTGTCCCTTCTGAAGAGCTTATAGCCATCCATTGCAGCACTCCAGTCACGGAAGTCATCCCACCATGTTTCTGTAATGGTAACTAAATCATAATTTGCCTGCTGCACATTGGCTTCCAGCTCCTATTTTTTGCCCATGCTGCGTACATTGCTCTAGATGCACTTCAGCTGAGCCCCCTGTTTCACCCCAGGTACCATCATCACTCCCCTAGGCTCATCTCAAGTGGATGTGTTTTATCCCCTTCCCCTTTCATACCTAGTTTAAAGACTTCTCAACGAGCCCTGCCAGATCCTGGGCTGGGATGCATTCCCCCCTTTGAGACAGGTGAGACCAGCCATCAGGCCAGGTGCTGAGTAAACTGCCCAATGGTCAGAAAACTAAAATTATTGCATTTGCATCAGCCTCTCAGCTATGTACATGAGATGGGTTTTCCTGCTCCTTTCAGTATCCTTCCCTGCCACTGAAGGGATAGAGAAAAATATAAACTGTACACCGCCCCAGTCCCTTGAAGTCCTTTTTGATAATCCTCAGGCTTCTCTCAGCGACTTCACTGCTGCCAGCGTGAACTATCAATAAAGGATAATAATCAGAGGGGTGAATCAGACTAGGAAGTTTCCTAGACATATCCCTAACCCAGGCCCCAGGGAGGCAGCACACTTCCCTACAGGAAAGGTTAGGGGACATACAGGTTCCTCTCAGCAGGGAGTCACCTGTGACAACCATCCTTCTGTTCTTCTTGGTGGAGGCAGTCTTGAGGTGTGGAGTTGACCACCTCACCCTAGACAACCTTGTGGGTGAACCGCCCAGTGCATCCATTTTCACCTCTCCTTCAAATTCCAGAATCTCGAACCTATTATGCAAGGGCACTAAGTTAGGTTGGGTTGCGGGTTGCCTGTGAAACCAAGCTGGGACCTGTTTCCACTTCTCCTTTTCCCTCAAATCACCTCCCTCTGCTTGAAAATGACAGAGGAGAGCATCCACCACTGTTTGGGGGGTATCACCTCAGTGTCCTTCCTGCTCCACCAATCTATCTCCTGCTCTCATTCTCTGATACTTCTTAATCTCTCCATATCTTCCTTGAGATTCACCACCACACTGAGTAGATCACCCACCTGCTCACACCTCACACAAGTGGAATCCCTGCTGCCCTATATCAGCAGCAACAGGTTCAGGTACTTGCTGCAGGCAGGGACTTGAACTGCCACATTTTTAGGCAAGCACTCCACCTGAGTCGCCACATTCTTTCTTGCCAGAGCTTTCTGCCTAGTGGTGACCATAGCTAGATTTGCTGTCTGGGAGGCAGCTGATAGGTGAACCAGTCTCCCAAGTAGACAGAGATACTCTCCTTCCTCACACAGCCTGCTCTCCTACCTTGTGTGAACTGTCCGCACAAATTGCTGCTCCACATCCTTCTGATGTGCCATGCCCTGTTTACCCATCCTGTTTGTGTCACTCCTGGGTCACTGCTCCTTAGTGGCACATTTAATACATGCAGGGGGTGATCCTGCCACTGCTCCTGGCTCCACCCCTGTGATATCAGAAAGCTGATGCCATGCAGAGCACAATGGCACCTGGCAGCTGTTCTGTGACAGGACTGCCCTTCAACCAGCTGAGGCAATTCCCTGCTTCAGTGCGGAACGCATCTGCTCCAGAGCTGAGCGCTTGCCAAAAAGAGGTAAAGTTTTAGAAAGTTTGCTTTTTTAGATAAATTACATAGCCTGACAAATCTGCTGGCAGGACCAAGATATTCACAGAATTTCTACTGCAATCTAGAAGTAGATAGAGCATTTCTTCTATCCCATAGTTTGTTACGACCCTTTTCCATTAACAATCCGTAAACTACCAAAGTCCCACTTTAGAGTAAAATTATTGCATATTTTCTTTCCTGACCCACTGGATATTTTCATTCAGATTGGATTAGGAGGAGCTAGAGCTAGCTTCCAGATCAGGTTATACTCAGCCCCTGCTAGTGCTGTCTGTAAACCTCTCTTGTGATCTGCCCTTTGATCTCCAGTCTGTCCGAGCTAACACAGCCTGCAGCCAGTAGTGACTTATGATAGAAATGAATAAAGGATGGTTTGGGTGCATACTCTGTGGCTTAAAAAAATGTGGTTTCTAGGATTTATCATTTGACATGATGGAAGACTGTCTCAAAGGTAGAGGAAGCTGTAAGATTGAATATATATTCAGCCTCATGCAATAAATACTGTAAGACACTAAACTGGTGCCAGTAATTTAGTCAGAAATTCTTCAGAATATAGCACATTCTGTTGTGGGAGGACTAACTCAGGGTGATGAGCACTGGCTCTGAAATGCTGCCAGGTAGCTGCACTATGGGACTCAGGTGGCAGCTGTGAGGACCAGATTTGTCATTGACACAGATTAGTCACTGTTGGGAATCCCATTAGAAAAAAAATGGAAATCTAAAATTATAGAAAGCCTAGCCATTGAAAATATGTATAATATTTCCTAGATCCATTTCATGCTAGCCACATGGAATAATAAGAAAATCACAGGTCATTCTTCTTTATGGCTAAAATCATAACAGCTGTTTATCTTGTTTGTCTTAAAATTGTCTAGCAGTAATGGTCTGATATCCAACACCCATATGGAAAGCTCCAAACAAATGACTTGTTTATATGATTTTTATACTCTAGATATTCATTTTCTAATCATTTCTTAATCACAGTGGTTAACACAAGAGAGTGTAATTATTATTGGTGGCACAGATCACTTGTAACAAAATTACATTCTTACTTATTATCATATTACCATAGTTACATTATTGTCACAGAATAACCTTTACTTAATTACTAACCACAAGCAATTATGGGAAATGATTTGAATGCTCTAATTTAGTGAAGATATCTTGCTTTCCTTTATGAACAACAAAATACCATCACAGTCAGGTAACAGAACAGCCTGATTCTCTTGATTGCCTGTTAAATCTGCACCGTATATGTAATGATGGCTACAGCAATGTACAACACATAAGAGGATGTAGTTTTGGATAAGTTTTTCTTGAAGACAGGTTACAGACTGAAAATTTTCTCTGCCATTCTGGAGATATTTAACATCTGGATTTTTAATAAAGATTTACCCATAATTGCTGCACACTATTTAACTAAGCCCAATTTCATCTCTATTTTGGTAAGAGACTTCACTGTACTATCTGTAAATTTTCCTATAAATATGTAGAATAACTTATTTTGTTTTGCATTATATTATTCCATTTTAAGCAATTGTTGAGATATCTAAGAATAGAACAGGAAACAGTCAAGCAGATGTAGTACTGGGCTTAGATCAATGTACAATAGCTACGAATATACAAAAAGAGGTTGTTCCAAAATTCTAAATGTTGAACAGGAAATAGATAAGAAAAGCCTATCAAATGGTGGGATTAAGGGAAGGGTCTAGAGAAAGCTAGGAAACCAATCTTTAAAATAATTATGCATAAAGAAAGGCTGAGAAAGGAATGGCAGGTTCCATACACAGGTTCACACACTTGCAAATGTTTATGCTTGCCTCATTTAACGGCTTTACAACAGTCAGTCCCTGGGAATAAGAAGGAATGAATTCAGGAGAAAAATAGTAACTAACTGATTAAATCCGCAGAGATTTAGGAAAGAATTTTGTGTAGCATAATGGAAATAAAGAAACTTAAGAAGAGCCTAGCTCAGCAGTGGGCAAGATTCTGGTATTTAAATGCAGGTGTTGTGTAATATGTGGCAGAAGTAAAGTAAGTTTACAGATCATTTTATGAGCTGCAAACTCTAAACCAATAGTAAAGACAATCAAGATTGCCATCAAACATATTTAAGGCTGCAATCTCGTGGTTCTGAATTCTGAGTACTAAGCAAGTCAGAGTAATGAATGACAGAATCATAGAATTGAGAAGATTTGAAGAGATCTCTGGAGGCTATCTGATCCAACCTCTGTCCAAGCAGGGCTGCCCAGAGAAAGGTGACTAGGAAAGAGACTCCCCAGACTCTCTGGTCAACCTGTGCCGGTGTGCTATTAGCTGCACTGTAAATAAGTGCTTCCTGGTATATGGGACAATCCACCTGTGTTCCAGTTTGTGCCCACTGCCTCGTATCCTACAGCTGCTGCAAAGAGCCTGGCTCCATCCTCTTTTCACTCTCCCCTCAGATATTTATAGACATTGATGAGATCTTCCCTGAGTCTCTTCTTCTTCAGGCTGAGCAGTCCCAGCTCTCTCAGTCTCTCCTCATAAGAGAGGCATTCCAGTCCCTTCGCTACCTCTGTGGCCCTATATTAGACTCTCCACAGTTTACTCATTTCTCTCTTATGCTGAGGGCCGCAGACCTGGACCCAGTACTGCAGATGCAGACTCACGAGCATTAAATAGAGAAGCATCACCTTCCTCAACCGATGGCAACAATTTCCATAATGCAGCCAAGAGTAACAGTAGCTTTCTTAGAAGCAATGGCATATTGCTGACTTATATTCAATTTGATGCCCACTCAGATTAACACGATTGTCAAGTAGGTCTTCAAAATACCAGATCTACTGCATGTAAGCATTTTTTTGTGGCGTGATCAGGACACAGCAGATACGTTGCAAGTGCCTCTGTAGAGTTCAAGTGTGTGATTCAGTAATTTAAAGTGGTGTTGATAAAAATTTGTAAATCTAATATTAGTAAAGTGTAATCTCTGAGCAAAGTCATTGACTGGCAGTTCATGAAGAAAGAAGGATCATGTGCTGTTAGTTTTCATTTTCATAAGAAAAGCAAAACAAAGCAAAGCAATAAAAAAAAAAATCCAAAAGAAAGCAACATATCTAATCTGCAGTAATTACAGTCAAGTATTTAAACAGTCTTTCACTGCAGCTAATTTATATGCAGTTTTAATATAGAATGATTGATGTTCTTTAAGGTAAACAAAAAGACATTATGCAAAAGAAAGCACTGCCTTGAGATAGCAATGTAACATCCAGGACTCATGCTGTATTGTATGTTATCAGCTAAAACCTTACAAGCAATCTGACTGAAAACAAGAACGTCTCTAAATAAGAACACATAAGACATCCTACAGGCAATGAGTTTTTGCCTCTGAAAGATGTCTTAGTCTTTTATTTGCCAAGCTTAATATGGGAATAGAGATAGAATAAATGAAGGAAGTAAGCAGGACAATCTTGTCAGAGAGAAACAGGAACAGGGATGCTAGTTTTGACAGACATTTAATCCAACTTTTAGTCACAACAAATGATTCTTAAAATAATAAGATGGTTTGCCATGGAAAAACTAGTTTTTTGCTTCTTTGTTCTTGCCTTTAGTTTTTATTTCATAATATTAGTTACCAGTCTCAAAACAAGACATGCTCCCCTCTTTTTAATTCAGCATACCACTTAACATATATATAAAAGTACAATTTGATTCTGTAGTAAAAATATTTGTGTTGAAACGAGCGCTTCAGAAAAGTAGGGAAGCATTGTGCAAGTTTTATGCCTCACTTACTTTTAAAAGAGAGCATAATTCAAGTTCAGATTTTGATCCTTAATTATGTTCTCTGTTTTAAGCCAGAAAAAGACATTCTGCATCTGCTGTAAGGTAGTCTAGTGAACAGATATGACATTGTTTCAGATGTCCAAATTTTCTTAGACTATCAGAAACATGTTTGAAGTGATCAGCTCTACTGACCATAGTAGTTCAGAATAATGGAGTTAGATTTCACCATAGGCTGCAATTCTATTTTTGAAAATATGGACTCAGTATCTCTTCAAAGCCTTTACCTGTTTACACAATGCTTTGAGTGAACATCACATAGAAAGGAGGGTCCTGAGGTTTAATTTTCTCTGTAGAATTACAGGAAGAGGAAATATTTTATTGTTAGCCTTTTAGCCTTGCTATGATCATCTTATAAAAGCACTTAAGGCAATTACATATATGTCTACTAGTCCATTTCTAACTATATCTATCATAGTATCCTATTTATGGTTATCAGTGCTGTGCATTTCACCAAATTATTCATTGGTTTCTCCTATAAGCTGCTTAGCTTTCTTTCCACCACGTTTTCAGACACTGAGAAACTATCAGTGTATATATTAGATAAAATTGTTTCCATGCTTTTCCTTGCCACTGTTGATACTGAATTTTATAGTTGTACTGACCCATTTTATTCATTCTTTGTGACTTAAAAGCCTGCAGCATTCAACACTAAAAATAACTTCTCATGAAAAGCCTCTTTTCCAACTTCCTGTATTCACTTCATCTTTCAAGTAACTGTTTAAATAAGTTTAATGGTCCTGATCCCCCAAATCACTCTACTATAGTAATGGAATCATATAATATCCCGAGTTGGAAGGGACCCACGAGGATCACTGAGACCAACTCTTGACTCCACACAGCAGCAGCCAGAATTCAAACCCTGTCTGAGGCTCCTGTCCAAATGCTCCTTGAACTCTGGCACTCTGGGCCGTGCCCACTGCCCTGGGCAGCCCATTCCATGCCCACCACCCTCTGGTGCAGAACCTGTCCCTATCAGGCCTCCCCTCTGGGCTGTACAAACTAAGGGTGCTCAGCTGCTCCTAATAGACCTTGTCACAGAATCATAGAATTTTTTAGGTTGGAAAAGACCTTCAAGATCATCAAGTCCAACCACATCCTAACCATACTACCCTATCAACTCATGGCTAAATCATGTCCCTGAGTGCCACATTCAAATGGTTTTTAAACACATTCAGGGATGGTGACTCAGCCTCTCTGAGGGAGCCTATTCCTGTGCTTAACAACCATTTCTTTAAAGAAGTTTTTCCTGTCCTCCAGATCCTTCATCATTTTTGTTTCTCTCCTTTGGATGCTCTTTAATAGCTTTATGCCTTTATATTGTGGCACCCAAACCTGCACCCAGTGGTGGAGGTGAGGCCACACAGTGCAGACCACAGCAGGACAAGCCCTCCCCACACTCACTGTCAGTGCTGGGCCTGGTATATCCCAGGATACAATTGCCCCTCTGGCTGCCAGGGTGCACTGCTATTGACTATTTTTGAGTCACTCTTTTAAAATCTCAGGGATCTATCTGTTCTTGAAGTAAAATACTCATCTCTCTGAGAAAAATCTTTTTCTTTTTTTTTTTAACTTTCACATGTTGTGAATTTTCTAATCTTCATTGCCTTTAACAGTAATTTAGAGTATTAATTAGCTAGTGATTTTGTCAAACTGTCACATTTTGGCAGGGGACTTATGTTAAAAACTTTTAAAAAGTGTTAATAAATTGTGGCTCCCTGGTTTATCTTAGAGTTTTTATTCTTAAATTTTTAATTGCTTACACAGGAGAAATACTTAAGTCTGTAAGTTTTTTCATATGGGCTAGACATCCACACAATAGGCTTATCTCTCCTAGTGACAGTAAAGCTGTGTTTTTTAAACATGAGTAATTGCCTGGGTACAAGCCAGGAAAGTTCTTTCTATATCTAAACAAGTATTGTTCATAAGGCAATTGGAACAATAACTGAACACTGATAATGGCTGTTCTTGAATTTTCCCACAATTTTGATACCTGGAAATAAAAGCATAGTTCCAGACTTACTAAATATATAATAGCAGTAGTGTAATTTTTAAAATACTTAGTTTACTTCCTTTGCATCACTTAAATGTATTGTTCTAGGTGAGTAGATATGATCCAAGTACAAGATTAGTTATACATAAAATATAGAATATATACATTTTAAAGTAGGTCTTATAACAAATGTCACTTCCTCACTTCCTCAGTGCTTTAAATTATATTACATAGGTAATATGATGCATATGAGAGTTTAATGAAACACATTATATGTAGTTTATGTTACACAAAAGTACTTCTGGTGTCTGATGGAAGGTTAGTGGAAACTGATTTAAATGGTTATGTGTATAGTTCAAGCTTTATACTGTCCAAAATAAGCTGAAGTCATTTTCCTGTTATTTATTTTTAACTCTTTCAATATTAATGAATAAACACTTTATGTCAGCAATGAATGACATTTTTATGATGCACCTGATCTATTCTTACAAAGTAGTACTTAATGTAAGCACATATGCTAACGGTCACCAAGGTTTAAGAATGCAAAGTTGAACTGTATCTGAATGAAAGGGCAAAGACAAACAGAACATTTTGGACATGACCATTTAATAATGTTGAATTTTTAGCCTCAACTAAGCCTTTACAGTTGTTAGGGCAAGCTGTTGGACGAGGTGCCAGAAGGCTTTTGTATTCTGTACTTATGGTAATGTACATGAAACATACATGAAATTCAAGGCATTAGAATATTACTGTTCTTAAGAATATTCAGAAGAGTAGCAGAGAGAAATATAAAGCCATATTTGCTGCAGTGTACTGTAGGAGTCTGAAGAATCTAGATCTAACTTTGTTTATCGGCAAGACTGCCAATGGCTGTCAAACCGAGCACCCCTTGTGACATGGCCTGGCCTGGCCCAGTCTTTTGAGTGCTACACTGTCTCTTTCTTGGTTAACCACACAGTTCACATGTTGTCCGGATAATGACAGTACAGACCTCTCCAGACATCTGTACAAAGTCCTTGTGTAAACACAAATTGCTTAGGACTTAAGTTCTTTCCAGAAATGCAGTTTTGGTGCCTGGAATGCATTTCATCCTCACACGTTTGTATCTTGCTCTACATCAACTTGGTTAAACCACAAGATATATTTTTGTTATTTTCTCTTCTCTGACCAGAATTTGATTCTTTCTTCCTCTTTCCCAAACTCTCGAATTTGCCTTATCCTGGAATTGACCTCATAGAATCATAGAATTGCTCAGGTTGGAAAAGACCTTAAAGATCATCAGGTCCAGCTGCAACCTAACCATACTACCCTAACAGCCCTCTGCTAAATCACGTCCCTGAGCACCACATCCAAACGGTTTTTAAACACGTTCAGGGATGGTGACTCAGCCACCTCCTTGGGGAGCCTATTCCAGTGCTTAACAACCCTTTCTGTAAAGAAGTTTTTCCTGATATCCACCCTAACCTTACCCTGGTGAACTTGAGTCCATTTCCCCTCATCCTGTCACCTGTCACCAGTGAGAAGACACCAACCCCACTCTCGCTGCAATCACCTTTCAGGTGTTTGAAGAGAGCAATAAAATCTCTCCTCAGCCTCCTCTTCCCCAGACTAAACAGCCACACTTCCCTCAGTCCCTCCTTGGAGGGCATATTCTGCAAGCCCTTTACAGGCCTTGTTGCCCTTCTTTGGACCTGCTCCAGCACCTCAATGTCCTTCCTGAATTGATGTGCCCAAAACTGAACACTGTACTTTAAATGGGGCTTCACCAGTGCTGAATACAAGGGATTACTTCCCTAGTCCTGCTCAACACGCATTTTCTGATACAAGCCAGGATGCCATTGGCATTCTTGGCCACTTGGGCACACTGCTGGCTCATATTCAGCCGACAGTCCATCAGTGCACCAAGGTCCCTTTCCATCAGGCAGCTTTCCAGCCACTCCTCTTCAAGCCTGTGGGGCTGCCATCGATCCAGTCTATCCAGATCTCTCTGTAGTACCTTACTACCCTCTGGCGAATCAATACTCCCTCCCAACTTGATGTCATCTGTGAACTTACTGAGGGTGCACTCAATCGCCTCATCAAGATCATTGATAAAGAGCCGCCCTGGTACTGTGTATTGGGGTACACCACTCATGACTGGCTGCCAACTGGATTGAACTCCATTGCCTGCCAGTGTTTCACCCAATAGAGGTATGCCTATCCAAACTATGAGCAGCCAGCTTGTCCTTCTCATCTGTTCAGATAATAAGTATTTGATCACCACCAGTTTCATTTGCTGCTTTCCTTACTGTTTCCTGAAACTATTTTCTTAATAAGTTTATATTGTGCAACTGAGGATTCTTGATTCCAGGTCTCATAAGTATTACAGGAGATGAACCATTCTGTTATAGGCAGCGTGGTTTCGTTGTAAGGGCATGATAATGATAGAGTACTCAGGAGGCTAGTTTGTGGTGCTTTCTGGTTCATAGAGGTTGGTTTATCATGTGTGTGTTAGCTACTGTAATAAAGCTGTAATTGCAAAATTATTTCAGTTAAAAACCCTTCTGATTTTTATTTTCCTGATTTTTTAAAACATCCCTCTTCCAAACTCTTTCTGTGACTGATGCTTCCTTAAATGTAACGAGAAAGGTGAAAGAATGGGTCTCACTTCAAAAACAATTACAATTTGTTTTTCCATATAAGCAATTGTACCTCTAACTCAAAAATGGTTGAATTTTACAACATAGGGAAGTAGGGGGAAAAAAAATTAAATTATTAAGCAATGAAAAAATTCAGTGAAAGATGTTTTACTGTGTGTCAGGTGATTCTTATCAAATGAAATCCTTACCTCCTGCGATATTATAATGCACTCACAAGATGCCTCATAAGAAAGGATATCCTTGATGAGACAGTGGTGTAAAATCATCAGGAAGTTGTCCAAATGGATTTGCATCCTTTTCTAAGCCTCTCTTCTGGTGTTTGGATCTGTCTCATTTTTTTTTCTTACACATAGGAGTAGAGGTAAATTGGAAAAGTCTGCTTTAGGTTGGTGTCCATGATTGTGAAGGCCAGAGGGAAGTTCTAATTGTTTCAGAAAAGCAGAGTCCTGAATAGCAATCTCCCATCTCATGGGTAACTCCCCTATTTCCTAGGCTGCTGATTATGTGTAAGTCAACAAATGAACAATCACTTGAAAGTCATTTGAGGGGAACTTAATCTGCTCAATGTACTCTGAGTATATGACTGAAATAGTCATCATGGATGATGTAAATGTGGCCTCCAGTGCTCAAGAGTGTTAGGCTTTGTGTAGCAGAGTATAGCCACAGGAAGTAATTTATATACTGAAGGCATTTATGTATTTCTGAAGTTAGGCACAGCTAGATTAGTGTTCTGAGGGTTTCACAGATGCTTTATGTCCCCATAGATTTAGTCCAAGTCTTCGCAGAATGACTTTCAGAAAAGTATTATTTGATTTCTTTTTAAAATGTTGGTTCAGTCTATTCACCTTGTTTATATTTATGGGTACAATTAATTACACATGCATCTGCATACGCATCCTTATTGCAATTGTTGCCTGTGTTAATTAAGAATAACATTGAATGCCAAATAGAGGCGACAAAAATTGCTTTGAGAAATGAATGAAACTGCACTGCTTTGAAAGACTGGAAGCTTTATAGCGGTATTCCTTTCAGCATGCTTGATAGATCACAGAATATTTGCAAGCCATCAGAAGATAACCCATATAAATACTAGTACTTAAAAAAACCCAACATTTATTTCCTTGCAAGCTAGAAAGCAAGGAAACGGAGATAAATAGAAACAGCATGTGAACTGTCCAGCCTAATTTCTATTGGCTTGTAAATGAAAATAATCACTATGTAGCAATATAGAAAATAATCTTTCATCTTATTTGGTTTGTTTATGAATATAATAAATAAACATTGAAAAGTGATATGTTGAAGTAGTGATTATCTAATTGCTATGGAGAACGATGGTCAGGTGGGTTAGAAAAGAAAATGGAATATTAAGAATATCCATATTTATACTGAAAAATGTATTGTTAATTAACCACTTTTTTTCTCAAACCCTTGAAGATTTATTTTAGTAGTTCTTTGACTATATCAGAAATTGAGACAGAAATCTCAATTGTTATGTGTGCCACAGACCAAAGAATTAATAGCTTTCAATTTTTTCTTTGTAACTTCATGGTATTAATAATAGTTTCAAGTACAAATAAGTATTTTAACTTCCAAAGAACGGTTACAGATGCAAGTTTAGTTTCCAAATTGCTTTTTAATGAGAAAATTGTGGTGAATAAAAATTACTTTTATGGTCTAAATTAAACAACTTTTTAAGATCAGTATTATCAAATATACTTTTAAAATATAATTTCCCTTTATGTTACCAGATAATAGTTTTGTTTTGTTTTGTTTTCTGAAAGAAGAAAAGTAAAAAGCTGTTAGAAAGAAGAAGAGATAGGAAAGAAATTTTTACTTAATGGGGAGGAGGCATCAGTCAGTAAGTACCAACTTGTGCAAAGACATATTCTTTATGTCTGAATTCCCTAATAAATGTGCTGGAAAGAAACATTGTAGTATTCCACTGCTTTGTTTATTTTGTTGAAAATTTAATAATAATGAAAATATATGTGTTTATTTTTCTGTAAAGAATTTTGATTCTCTTTTATTTAAATGTTCACTTGGAATTCTGTAAGATGTGCTATGCAGTCTTCTCTTAAATAAATGTCTCAGTTCCTGCTCAATAACATTAAAAACACCTGAAAGAGCTTTTCATTTTAAAGATCTGAAATTATTTTACTTCCTGGGATGTTAATATTTTTGATTTAAAAGCATTAAAGCTTATTTGGTTCATTTGTTAAAAAGAAGCTTTGTTCTATTGAGAATCTGAAAACTGACCATGGT
>JAOWBP010036183.1:0-21304 GCA_028571105.1 Tragopan temminckii
CCCCATCCCTGGAGGCATTCAAGGCCAGGCTGGATGTGGCTCTGGGCAGCCTGGTCTGCTGGTTGGCAACCCTGCTCTTAGGGGTTGAAGCTAGGTGATCTTTGAGGTCCTTTTCAACCCAGGCCATTCTATGATCTTTCCTAGAAAGTCATTTAATGGAAGATTTTAAATGACAGAGAAGCCAGCACATTTCCATATAATTGCCCCAAATAGAGGTGCACAAGAGTAGGAAGTAACAAATGTAAATGATGGAGGATGTGGTGGAGAGACAGAGAACACACTTTGGTTGGGAGAGCCCTTGCAACAGCACAAAGAGCCATTTTCCCAATGATGAGATGCTTTGCACGTGGATTTGTTTTCCTTCACGCATTTACTGTGACTCTCCCCTGTGCTGCACAGTGATTCCTGTGTTCCTTCACCCACCACAAGACCTGGTGGCAGAGACAGGCCAGGACGTGGCGATCACCTGCGCTGCCCAGGGGGACCCACGGCCCACCATCACCTGGGTGAAGGTAAGGGGCACTGCGCTGCCAGACCAACATTTCAACTGATTTGGGTTCTTAAAGGGTTTAAAGGAACGTTGCTATTTCTCAATCTCAAAGCCTTGCAATGCACATTTCTGTTTTCTCTTGCTCTTCTTTCCAAAAGAATAACATAAAGTCAGTGACCTTTCAGGATGTTAGGGATGCTTGACTGACTATTCCCAGAGAAAACTGCAAACTGATTATTCTTTTCCGAAGTAGTTTTGCTTATTTCCAGGATTCCTACTGCTGGAACTGGATGGTGCTGGTTGGCTCTAGCTTAGATGGGACAAAGCCATGATCCTTCACAGTCAGTCTGCAGCCTGGCTGCTCTTTTGAAGAATTCATTAGATGGAGCTCTTCAGGCTTTTTCTTGCTGTGCCACAGCACTACACCTTGGACCTTTCCTGGCTACAAGTGCAGTCAGGCATGGAAAAAAATACAGGGGAAATAGCTTGAGCCTCATTTCTCCTGTGGAGATCTGCTGGCAGGTGACATGCAGCTTTCCAACAGAGGAGCAGAAGGAAAGAGAAAGCATTACACTGGGCCAAGACAATGAAAAAATGTTAAGGAAAAGGAGAATGAAATAAAACTGAGGCCACCAGCCAGACTGAGAGATGGGGTCGAGCATAGTGCTGCTCAGAGCCAGCAGAAACTGCAATCTGCAGCCCTGAGCCAGAAAAAAACCCTCGGTTCCAGGTTACCTCCAAAGTTATTTAGGCTTATTCCTGCAGCACAGAACTTCTATGCCAGCCCATCTGTGCAGAGTGCAATGCAACGGGTGCAGCACCCGTGCCCTGCAGTGAGTGCTGGAGGCAGAGCAGGCTCAGGAGCTGAGCACGCTGTCCTCGCAGTGGCTCCAGGCAGCAGCAGCTGTCCTCGGATGGCTTTCTGCTTTCTTTCTTTCGAAGAGCAGTGCTAACATCTGGTGGCCACATTGACTCATCGCATCCAGTTTGCTGAAGGCTGGGATGCAGGGGAGCTTCGCCCACGCTGACACAGTTTCTGTCTTTTTGAACAGGAGGGGATTCAGATCACAGAGAGTGGCAAGTTCCACGTGAGCCAGGACGGGACCCTCTCCATCCAGGATCTTGGCGTGGCTGACCAGGGCAGATATGAGTGCATAGCACGGAACCCCTTTGGCTTCACATCCAGCGCCATGCAGCTCACCATCACCGGTAGTGTTACCTCCTCCTGCTGCTCCTTTTTGCCCTTATGCAAAGCAACGATTATGTAGTGTTGATGGTTGTACTTTGGATGAAAACTTATTTCTTTAGCTTTGCAGACAGGTTGCTCACAAGCACGAGGGGGAGAACCTTCTTAGCATGTGCCAGCACGCTCCCATGTCTGACCCCAATCTCACACACCGGGAAGGGAGAGGGAGAACAGCACTGTTAGTGCAAAGCAGGGGCTTAAACGTTCCCTCTGTCCCCAGGGGCTGGGCAATAAGCCTCTGCTTTTCAAGCAACCGCTCTGTGCATCAGGGAAAGTGGAATGAATAAAGAAGAGCAGCGCTCCTCTGCTGGTCAAAGCAGAGGTCAAGTGTGGCATTGTGCCTCATCGAGGGGAAGGAAGAACTGATGAGGGGCAAAAATGCAAAGGCGAACAATGAGGTTAACAATCTGAGTAGAGACCTTTACTCGAGCACGTAGGAATTACCAGCAGGAATAGTGAGCAGCTTATTAGATGAAATTAATATCATTTTCAGGGACTGTATGCAAGGGGCTGAAAATAATCTGAAATCTCTTTGTTACTTGAAATTATTCCTGAGATAATTTCTGTGATTTATTCTTGGTTTGTACCTCATTTCCCAGCTGCCTGCTGCATACGCCAGTGCTCAAATAAAGACTGCTTTGCTTTGCTGTGAAAAAGGCCCTGGCTCAAAAAAAAAAAAAAAAAAAAAAAAAGGATTTTTCAGGAATTTATCATTTACTTCTGAAGGTATTCAAGCAACAGCATTCATTTTTGTTTTAAAATGGTGGTGCTGATGCGCTAATGCTAACGAGTTGAATTAGAAGTGTCCCACAATAGGAAAATTAACGTTTAAGCGATGCCTTCAGATGAATGTCATGAATTCTAGAAATGTCCTTTGGGGGAAATAAAAGCATTATTTTCAGTTCACCCACTGAGATTTGTACATTTTCTTTTTCCAGTTTAACCACCAACCAAAGCAGGCGTTCATTTGCAAAGCTGAGGAACAGATTCTGAATGCATGTTGCACAGCCATCGCCTGGAAACATCCCCTCTTTCTCTTCTTCATTTAATTAATTAAATTTAAAATCAGAATTTAATTTAATTTCTTCTTTAGAATATCTGTTAGAAAAAAAAAAAACAACAACAAAGTTTAACAGTGGTTGAATTACAAATGGAAATGCAATTTGACCTGCAGTAGAGTTACTTTGGTGCCTGTCAGACAAATTTTCTTGAGCTTGGAAGACAAATTAATATCCAAGTAAATGCACAGTATTTATTCTCTCTTTCTGCTTTGGAAAGCCACGGACGTCGGTCGGAGTGGTGACACATTTGTAGCCACGTCCCTACAGGAAGCCATCAGCAGTGTGGACCATGCCATCAATTCAACACGCACCGAGCTGTTCAGCAGGTAAATGTGTGATGGGCCAGGATCTCACATCTCAGTGTGTGAGAGATGGGGACAAGAGGCACTGAATGAAGCTTTCTGACATCTCGTTTTATCATTGACAATCCGCAAATGAAAGCTACTGTATTCTTCAGGGTATTGAAGGTTGAAGCTGTACCATGTAGATGTAAGGATATGATAGAATTTCATAACAGGAAGGTGTTTGGGATCCTGGAAAAAATTGGTATATTAATAGCACTTCTTACATTGTACACACCTACTGCATCCATTTTGTCAACTGGTGTTGGCTCCAGAGACAGTACACAGAAAAAAATGGATCTGTTTTGTGAGTGCAACTGACTTTGTGCAGGAAAAGGGAAATGCTGATACAATTCTTAGCATTTCCTCAATGAAAAATGACATCTAAGAGAATGAAAATTCCTTCCATTTCCATTCCAAAAGACGTTTTTTATTGAAACAATAAACAGTTAGTATTAAGCCCCAAACCTCTGGGTTTTGGTGACTGAAAAATAAATGGCTACAGAAAAAAAAAAAAAAAAAAAAAAACACAAATACCAAGAAAATTAGGTATGTTTACTTTCCTGGGAAAAAATATCCTGTCTTTAATCATCTGTAATATGTGGGTAAGCTACATTTATGTGCACTGGTTTTGGGGGTCAAGCACCAAGGCAGGCTGAGAACCTGATTCCTGCAGGGTCCCATTGCTCTGAGTGCTGTGTTTATTTTAATGTTCTTCTGTCTCTTTTAATTCCTTGGGACAGACGCCCCAAGACACCCAACGACCTCCTGGCCCTCTTCCGCTACCCACGGGATCCTTACACCATTGAAACAGCCAGGGCAGGTGAGATCTTTGAAAGGACTTTGCAGCTGATTCAGGAGCACGTGCAGCAAGGTTTGATTGTGGATATGAATGTCACAGGTAAGGGAGATTTTATTTCCCTTCTTAACCACATGGGTAGAACGAAATTAAAATGACAGTGTGTAGGCATGCAGAAAATGTAAAAAGTCTTGTGCAATATTGTGCTAAAATGTCTCCATCGATTACAGGTATGGTAAGAAATGTGTTGTCTGGGTTGCAATTCTATCTAAGATCTCATGGGTGTCATAACAGCCAGAGGGTTGTGTGGCTGCTGAACCAGCTCAGCACTGAAGAGAGTAGTTCAGTTTTGCTAAACGTTTCCTAATTGTCTGTGGAGACATTGATGATCCTTATAAACATTCACCCGTCTAACTCCCACAGTTCCAGAGAGGGGCTGAGCATCAGAGTGCCTCTGTGGGTCTGAGTTTTGGTCCTTCTGCAGAGACATTTCATAGAATCATGATGGTTGGAAAAGAGCTCCAAGATCCTCAAGTCCAACCCCAGCACACCCCACTGCGCCCACATCCCTCAGTGCCACATCCCCACAGCTCTGGGACACCTCCAGGGACGGTGACCCCCCCACCTCCCTGGGCAGCTGTGCCACTGCATCACCGCTCTTTCAGATATGAAATTTTTCCTAATATCCAAACAGATTTCCTCCCTTCCAAGTGGCAACAAGCAAAATACTGAAAACTCTGGTGTGTTTGGGTTCTGAACAGAGAAAGGGGATCTTATTCCTGATTGTTGCCGTGTGTGATCTTTAAGGACTTTGACCTCTTAGCTACAAACTCCCACATGTCCCAGCCACTCAGATTCCTCTTTTTAGTACAAGATATCAAGCACCACAGCAGTGGAACACCACAGTGCTGTGCTGGCCAGAGATCACAGAATTGTAGAACACCCTGAGAAGGCACCCTAAGGATCATTAAGACCAACCCCTGGCTCTGCACAAGACCACCCAAAAATCAGACCGTGTGCCTGAGAGCAGTGTCCAAATGCTTGTTGAACTCAAGCAGCTCAGGGCTGTGACCACTGCCCTGGAGAACCTGTTTCATACCCACCGCCCTCTGGTGCAGAACCATTCCCTGATATCCAGCCCAAACCTCCCCACAGATCCCTGCAGAGATCTAAGTGCCCCGCAGTAGCCTTCTTGTGTTTGGACATTTCCATCCACTGCACACTGCTACCTATATGTGTTAGTCATTGTGTAGCAGGCATGTATGTTTGGGCCCGTAAATACTTTATGCCTGGATCCACTCCAGGCTGCAGGCAATCTCCCTGCAAGCTGCGGGTCAGGTCTGGGCTCATTGCCCTGCCAGCCTCTCCCTGTTCCTGCATACACTGCAGCATTATTCAGCACATTGCCAAGTCACCAATAGCTTTCCTGCTGCTCGTCACGTAGAGTTTGGGTGATCAGTGGTGCTCAGGGTTGCAGCAGTAACCCAGAGAGATGTGAAATAACCCCAGGGCTGACTGCAGAACGGGAACCAAGCCGCCTTGCTGTTTGGTCTGCCAATCTCAGCAGTTCTGATTTCCATCTCTGCACGGTTCACACTAAATGCTTTTCCATTTCTTTTCTTTTCTATGGGTCTGATATCATCTTATGCTTCCATATGTTCTGTAAATCACATATCACTTGGAGATGTAGTCTTCCCATGCCCATCCTGGGAATTCCAGAAGCAGGCTTCCAACAACACCCTGACGTGGGAACCAGATGGCACAGTGACTGGCTCTGACACTGCCCTGTTGGTTCCATTTGCAGGTTATCGTTACAACGATTTGGTGTCTCCTCACTACCTGAACATGATTGCCAACCTGTCTGGCTGTTCTGCTCACCGCCGCACACCCAACTGCTCCGATATCTGCTTCCACAAGAAATACAGGACCCACGATGGCTCCTGCAACAACCTGCAGCACCCAATGTGGGGTGCTTCTCTCACTGCCTTCCAGAGGCTCCTCAAACCTGCTTACCAGAATGGATTTAACCTCCCCCGGGGGTTTTCCTTGGCAGAAGATGCCAGGGACCTGCCCCTTCCCTTACCTAGGCTTGTCTCCACTGCCATGGTCGGGACTGAGACCATTACCCCAGACGAGCAGTTCACACATATGCTCATGCAGTGGGGCCAGTTTCTGGACCATGACATGGACCAGACGGTGGCAGCCATCAGCATGTCTCGCTTCTCGGATGGAGCACCCTGCAGTCAGGTATGCAGCAATGACCCACCCTGCTTCTCCGTCCTGATCCCCGCTAACGACCCACGCGTCAGGAATGGGCGCTGCATGTTCTTTGTGCGCTCCAGCCCCGTGTGTGGCAGTGGGATGACGTCCCTGCTAATGAACTCTGTCTACGCCAGGGAGCAGATCAATCACTTGACCTCTTACATCGATGCCTCCAATGTATATGGCAGCACTGAGCAGGAATCACGTGAACTGCGGGATTTGAGCAACCAGAATGGGTTGCTGAAGCGAGGGAGGATGGTGCCCAGCTCAGGGAAGCACCTCCTGCCCTTCGCTGTGGGGCCTCCCACTGAATGTATGAGGGATGAGAATGAGAGTCCTGTGCCATGCTTTCTGGCCGGAGACCACCGTGCCAACGAGCAGCTAGGGCTCACGGCCATGCACACACTGTGGTTCAGGGAGCACAACCGCATTGCTGCTGAGCTGTCTGTCCTCAATCCCCACTGGGATGGAGACCTCCTGTACCACGAGGCGCGTAAGATCGTGGGTGCCCAGATGCAGCACATCACCTACTCCCACTGGCTCCCCAAGATCCTTGGGGAAGCAGGGATGAAGATGCTGGGTGAGTACAAAGGCTATGACCCCAACGTCAACGCGGGGATTCTCAACGCTTTCGCCACTGCTGCCTTCCGCTTTGGGCACACTTTGATCAACCCCATCCTGTACCGGCTGAATGAAACCTTCCAGCCCATCCGCCAGGGCCACGTCCCCCTGCACAAGGCCTTCTTCTCACCTTTCAGGATCACGCAGGAGGGTGGGATTGATCCGCTCCTCCGTGGGCTTTTTGGGGTTCCTGGGAAAATGCGGGTGCCCTCAGAACTCCTCAACATGGAGCTGACAGAGAAGCTTTTCTCCATGGCACACTCTGTCTCCCTGGACTTGGCTGCTATCAATATCCAGCGAGGACGAGACCATGGCATTCCACCTTACAACGACTTCAGGGTCTTCTGCAACCTCTCATCTGCACAGGAGTTTGAGGACCTCAGAAATGAGATAAAGAACTTGGAGATCAGGGAAAAACTCAGAAGGTACTGTAGCCTGGACTCAGAGGGATCAAAATCACTGGAGATCAGCTAGTGAAAAGCTTTTGCTCCTCCTAGAGCATCAATCAAATAACCTTCCTATTGAATAACCTTCCTATCAAATAACCAGATATTGCTGTCCACAGATATTGGGATAAGTTAGTAGCTGTGGTTTGAGGATGGAGTAAGAGAAATAAGGTCTCTCCAAGTGATCAGGCTGTTTGTGAGCAAAATGTCATCAAGCACTGCTGTGATGTAGCTTGGGAGCAGACTGAGCCTTGGAGCTATTTTCCAGAGAGACTAAACTGCAGTGTATGTACTGGCTGCTATTAGCTTACTCTTTCCAAGTCAGACCTTTATCCCAGTGTCTCTTAGGTAACACTAAATTAGAAATATGTTCTAGATTATTTCCTGTCATTCGCATGCCTACAATAGGATCAAATTTTTGACTTTACTTTTTGATAGTTTTTAAATGCTTGTTTGTTTGTTTGTTTAAATATATATAATTTATCCTTCAGCTTATATGGAACTACCAAAAATATTGACCTGTTTCCAGCCCTGATGGTGGAGGATCTTGTCCCTGGTACCAGAGTTGGACCAACACTGATGTGCCTGTTAACAACACAGTTCAGAAAGCTGAGGGATGGAGATAGGTATTATCATCAAAGTCAACTCAGCATTCTGTTTGGGGAGATTTGCTCCCTGTGAGGAGCAAGGAAGGGACAGAACTTGTCATTTTTGATTGTTCTTTGTCTTATGATAGCAAGAAGGGTCTCCCCTGCTCAGGACTTGTCACAGTTACTTACAGTGTGTGCATTCCTGATTTAACAATTCCCTTTCCACTACGAATGCGTCCACTGTCTCCTCAGAACTCAAGAGAATATCAGCTTCCTTGTGATTCCCAATTTGCTCCTTGTGCAAGTGCCTTGGGATTCCCCTGCACAGCGCTGTATGTACGTGGTGGTCGCACTCTGCAGCTCACAGGGATTCCTGGGTTCACAGAACTGAACTTTGTGCTCACGGCTGCCTGACAGCAGAATAAAAGCTCCTTTGGGTGCCTGGGTGCTGCCATGCAGATGTAGAGGATCTCTTCTGCCATCTTCCTCTCCTTTCTCATGCTGTGATTATAACACCCTGCAGGTTTTGGTATGAGAACCCAGGAGTCTTCACGCCGGCGCAGCTGACTCAGCTCAGACAGTCGTCCCTCGCTCGTGTCATCTGCGACAACAGCGACCACATCCAGCAGCTCCAGAGGGATGTCTTCCGTGTGGCATCGTACCCACAGGGCATGGTGGGCTGCGAGGAGATCCCTGCTGTGGACCTCCGCTTCTGGCAGGACTGCTGCGAGGGTAGGGAGGAGGCTGTGCCAGTGCTGTGGGGTGGCATTGTCACATGCTGTCTTTTTTTATCTGAAGGGTCAGGAGCTGGTTTCATGGTACACCATGAAATTAAATGCATCAAATCTGGCCAGAGGTCCATCAGGGCTGTTCAGGGCTTCTCCCTCTGGCAGCTCGTGCTTAGGGAGTGAGACTGAACAGGACGTGGGCATGGTGATCCCATCACTGAACTTCTGTGTTCGAGAGTCTGTAAAGCTCCTCCATTAAACTGAAGATCCTACCATAGTCTCTTTGTGTGATATTTTGGCTGCAAACACCCAAATAAGGCATAAGAATCCATGCACAATTCATCTCCTTCATTCTGCTGTATGAGATGCGTAAAGGCTGGGTGGTGAAGGAGAGCAGCACTGCCTTGTTCATGTTTCATTTTAAGCCAAATGGCTCTATTTTCAACGCGACTGCTAAGACAGGCTTTCCCTTCCTTGGTCAAGTATTGGCACAGGCTGCCCAGGGAGGTGGTGGGGTCACTGTCCCTGGAGGTGTTCAAGAAATGTGGAGATGCGGCACTCAGAGACATGGCTAGTGGGCATGGTGAAGCGGGTTGGGGTTGGACCTGGGGACCTTAGAGGTCTTTTTCAACTTTAATGACTCGATGCTTGTTTGTTTCCCTCCCTAGACTGCCAAACACGTGGGCAATTCAGGGCTCTTTCTCAGCGGTTCCGAAGCAAGAGATCTCCTGGATTCAGCTACCCTGAAGAAAACCCTGCCAAGCACGAGCCTGCCTCCCCAAGGTGGATATTAATGCTTTTAACCTCTGTTCTGAAGAGTAAGAGAAGTTTTTAATTACTCAGTCCATTCATGCCTTTTACACTGGCATTTTGCACAGGAGTGTTTCAGTAAGTAAATGCTGAGTTTGATCAAAGTTATCCAACACTTTAGCAGAGGACAGGACTCTGCTTTTTAAATATTTGGGCAGATCGGGGGTACCACTGAGTGGCTGTTTGACTGACATCTCTTGGAAGACAGAACAGTAGTTGGGCCCTTCAGCGCCCATCTTGTTACTTGGAGGCTGATGCTGGAGAAGGCAGAATCATTCTCTAATCCAGGAAGTCAACATTTCTGTAATTCTTTTCCCTTTTCATCCCTCACCCCAGAAATGAGGCGCCTTCTCCAAGCTCTTCTTCTAGAGAGAATCTTGAGTCCCTTGTGGCCAAACTGGAGAAGGCAGTCACTTCCCTACGGAAACAGGTAAAACTGTGTGCCCCAATATTCATCTTCCATGGAGTCAGCCTGAGAGCAGGACTTAGCTGTTTGCTATGAGTAGTTTCTGTGCCCTCCAGATCCAGGAGCAACCACTGGGTCAGAGTAGCCTAGGATCACAGGAAACGAGCAGCAGATAAAGAGTTAGGAGAAGAGATAATTCTGAGTTCTTTGAGCTCAGACCTCGACAACTGCAGGGAAAGCACAAGTTTGAGACTGAAAGTGACTACAGCTACCACTTTTTTCTTGCATTTGGGACAAGTTAAAGAGCACTGGCCCTAGAAGACGTGGTTTAGTGGTAGGAATTGGTAGGTCAGGTTGATGGTTGGACTTGATGATCTTGTAAGTCTTTTCCAACCCGAATGATTTTATGATTCTGTCCAATAGTGCAGGCTCTACTTAGATCTGCTTTTCATCCCCACCAGGTGCATGTACTAGAGAGCCAGCTGAGGTGGCACCACAGGAACACCAGCACGTATGAACAGGGGAAGAAGACTGGGGACAAATGGAGAAAAAGTTGACTGTATTGCCTCCTCATATATGAGGTCAGTGTGTTTGTTCTGGGCTAGGGTCCTGCAGGTGGCTCAGTGCTTGTGGAGGCACACCTGAGCAGCCTTCATATACAGAAAAGACTTGCAGTAAGGAATGGAGTAATCCAGTGATGAATGGGACGAGGTAATAGGCTTAAATGCAGCAGGTTAGACACCATTTCTAACAGTAATGATTAGTGACTCACTGGAATGAGTTGTCTGGGGACCTTATGGCGTATCCATATCTGGAGGTCTTTTAAGAACTGGTTTGGCAAAGATGGGGAAAGACATAAGTATAGGACTTATGTGGACTGGGTGAGGTGTCTGAGGTTTATTCTCCAGGGATGTGGGTAGGTTTCTTCTAGCAACACTTAATGCCACAACCCCAAACCCAACAGCCTCCAGAGGACCTTTGTGGGGAGAGAGAGTACAGAGTGCAGTGATGGAGCAGATGGACTGGTTCCTCCTCAAGGTAACGAGGACATCTCGGCACATGGAGCAATCCATTATTTGCTTACATACTGACAGAGATTTCCCCCTTGACAACTGAGTCACTGTGCACCTTTGTGCTGAAAGCATCAATCCTATGTTTGCTCGGCTCCAGCCAAGGTAGCAAGGCTGTTGTATTTCTCAAGTCAGTATAAGCACTGCCAGCAGTGGCAGAAATCTGCAAGACCTCTGGTTCCCTGTGTTCAGGGTCACAGTGAGCACAGGCTGAGCTCCCTTCCTGTCACTTCCATGGACATCTCTGCAGCCTTGAACAACTCGCTGGAACCTGCCAGTCTGGAGGAGGTGGTTAATAGTTTTTACGTGTTGCAAATTACTACTTCATGGACAAGAGGAGTTATGCAGAAGCACTGCCCCGTCAGGCAGTCTGTGCTAGAAGAAGCGTCCGCTGGAAGTTAGATTAATGGGGAGGGCACACCAAGGCTGATCTGTGCTGATAATCTCTGTGGAAAGCAGAAGGAGAAGCTTGTAGACTGACCATGCCATTTTCCAGCCTGATTCGGTACGTGGATTTGTACACATTTTCCACTTGAATACCGATCCCATTAAGAAATTTGACAGCCATAAGCTGCAGTGTTACCCACACGAATTGGCTTTTCTTTGACATCATTTGCAGATCCTTGAAGAGCACTGTAGAGGGTTGACAGGGTCTCTCAGATACATTTGTGTGATTTTAATGGATTATTGCTGCTCTCGTGCTGCAATCACACATACCTCAGGCACAATATGAATGTGATCTCTGCCTCTCACAAAGTTTTTCTCTTTTCTGTGCTGTTCCAGGTGTCTGGTGATCTGTGCTCTTGCTCTCCGTCAGCCAGTCCAACCCATTCTTCAAGGGCTCCAAGCAACCCATGAGCCCCCACGACACTCTGCCACCTCCTGTGCCACCTCCTGTCCCAGAACAGCTGTCCTTCTGCCTGTATTGAGCCCTGCACTGCAGCCCCTCAGCCCCTGCACCGTTCCAGCCCTTGTCAGCCTCTGGGGATGGGCTCTGCCACCGCACTGTCCTGCTGGATGGTGCCAAGATGCCACTTCCTTCCACAGTCCTCAAGAAACAGAGGATAATTGAAGCTGCCTTAGATTCACCATTGTGCCCTTCTCCTCTTCCCATCCATCCTTGACATCGTCTACCGACCCCTGGTCTGAAATGTCAACTGAAACAATTCATTGCGAGACAAAACCTCTCTCAGATGCACTATCTTCAAGCCGGAAAACATCTGGAAAAATCTGTATGTGGTTTCAAAAAAGGAAAATTGAACAAGCATGAGATATTCTAATGCTAACAGAAAGACCAAAAGGAACCTGAGGGCCCTGGAAAGCACTGTGTGGGCTGGGCTGGGTACATGCCAGCAGCAGTGAGCTGGATCCAGAGCCTGGGGAAGTCTTACAGCTGCTTGGGTGCGTCAGGACAGGCTGTGGCAGCCCACCATGCTGAGGCCTGCTGCTGTGCTTTGCCACCTGATTGATAACGGGTGGCACATCCTCAGTGCTGTGACCCTATGAGTGACCTCCCATTGCTTGCCTGGTGCTCCAAAACATTTTCCTCAACACAAACTGCATTCTCCAGGGTTCTGCCCTTCTGAGGTTTAATTGGATTTATGTTTCTCTTTGTTTTTTGGTGTTTTTTTTTTTTAAACTCCCAATGGCTCTTCACTGGAAGATGTGTTTTGAGTGTAAATGTAACAGGACCTTGAACAGAACCTCTGATAATTAGATGTAATGGGCGCTCTCATTAATGAGGGGGAGCTGCTGGTTTCTGTCAATTAGTACTGGAGAACACGATGTGCAGTATTTGACACACTGATGAATGCGAAGTGCTGCTTGTGTTTATTGCTCCTAGGTGCTCTGCAACTAAACCAGGACTGTGCAACCAGCTCTCCTGAGCAGGTCGTCTGGTTTCTTTGCTCTTTGGAGGTGCTTTTTAGTGGTGCTAGAACTGAGGTCCCTGTGCATCCGCCACAGCCGCATATCTGTGGGCAGATTGGTTCTTAATCCATCTGTGTAAGCCAAGCACAGGGGCTGAGAGAAGATACTTGATCTGTTTGATAGCTGTGCCTTATCTTTTTCACTTTTCCTGTGTCCTCCCACCTGCCTTCCCCAGTGCAAGGACCCACGTCTTTTATGAACGTGCTTTCCCTCGTCTTCTCCTCCTTTTTTTTTAGGTGTGTGATAGTACTAAGGGGATTCAAAGCAACAGAGATGCTCCTGGAACTTAATAGGAAAATAAAAAAAATAGGAGAAAAAGGTTGTGATTTCTCAGCAATTTCCTGGCGTGGGACTCCGAGCCATGTGTGCATGTCCTGTGCAGACAGAGGCTGCAGTGATGAGTGCGTGTTATGCATGTCTGGTAAGCTCAGAGGCAGCATTTAGTCCTCGGGGATGTTTGTCACATTGAAGTACTCTTTCATTTAGGTGCAAATCAAGGTCCAAAGCCTTGCGTGTTTCTCTATCAGCTGCACTCGTCTCTTGCTTGTACCACCAGAGAATCTAATCTGGCAGAGGTCAATAAAGGTAAATCAGTCTCCAGTCTCCTTCTGCAAGCCACAAGTTTACCAAGTCCCCATTCAAAGCAGCAAGACATAAATGGTTGGTGCTTGATCTAATCAGATAATCTCTCTAAATGCATAAGTGAGCAGGGCATCTCCTTCCCCATGGAGCACGACATGTGGTGCAGCCTTGTCACAGGGACAGCTGCCACTTTGCTCCCCACGTGTTGCAAACCCTGAGCTCCGTCCTCCGTTCCTCTCCCCGGGCTGAGGTGGGAAAAACGTGCAAAAATTAAACATCAGTGCATGCCCCCACCAGCAAGGCTGTGTGCTGTGAGTGGGGGAAGAACTGGCGGAATTGCCCATATATCCAGGTATTTTGCAAAGAATGTTTTGCTGAAGGCTTGCTTTTCTCTCCATCCCCTCTGTGCAGCAAGGTGAGACCATTACAGTGAATTAATCTGTTTTACTTAATTATTTTAGAGAACCTCCTTGAAAACCTATCTGCACACCCAGAACGAACTCCCCCCAGCCATGACAGCAGGGGAGGATCAAAATAATAAGCTCAGGGCTGGGAGCTGAGTTCCTGGGGGAGCTGCTATCGCCGAGCACTGCCAGGCACAGAACTCCCACTAATTAGATGGAACAGTTAAGTGACAAAACCCACGCGGGGGCTGCTGAAGGGACTGGTGGTGGGATTTGTAGCAGAGTGGATTTTCAGACAGCTGAAAGAATGAGTCCCACGTGCACTGTGTGAATCTCCATCCTTTGCTGGGGATGAAGGCTTAATGTGGGGGGCATGGAGGCACCTGGGGCTGATCCAGGGGGACCCATCCTGAGGCATCAGAAAGTGAATTCCTTAGAGATGCCCAGAGAAAGAGAAATGAATGGGAAGAGGCAAATGCTTCAGCAGGGTGATAACAGGAGACCGTGGCATCAGACCCAATGGAACAGGATTCTGGCATTACAAACCCTGCAATATCTATCCAGCAAATGTCCAAACTTCAGACCTCCTCCAGGTTATTTTAATTCTATTTTTCCTTTGGAAAAGAAAAAAAAGAAAAATAAAGCCCTCCCACACATGGGAGACCGAGACCATTAACGAGAGCCCGCCGCTCATCACAAGAGCTGCTTAAAGAGCAGCGAGCCATGTTTACCAGCACTCTGGAAACGAGCGTGAGAGCGCATGTTAAAATCCTAATTAAAGGCGAAGCCTTTCTCCTCCTGCGAGCGCTGCCCGGCCTGGCGGCTCCAGCTGTGCCAGATGTGCCCGCAGGTCTCCCACACAGAGACGCGTCCCGCCCGCGCACTCACCCCACCAGCCCAACGGGTTTCACTTTCAGAAATAGGAAGTTGGTGGCAGTGAGCGCCCAGACTCGTGCGGGTCGGGACGGAGGTGGAGAGCTGCCGGGCGCTGCGGGGCCGACGGCATGAGCTCCCCGCTCGCCCTTCGTTGTGCCTTTGGGAAGCGCCGGGGAATAGGAGCGTGGTGACATCCAGGCGCTGCATCCTCCAGGGATGGAGCAGTTTGTCCGCAAGCGTTTGACCTTCTTGACATCCTTCTGGAACAAGCTGTGGCCCCGCTCCGTCCCGGATAGCTGCTCGCTGGGGTATTTTGGTTCCGATTCTGTTTCACTGCACTCGGAGCCCAGCTGCGTTTCCTTCATCCCAAAGTCCTCTCTCTTTATCGCTTTATACGCTTTCACAGCCCGCAGTGCGGATGAACTGAGTGTAAATGCAGGGGACAAACTGCGTGTCCTCAGAGAAGAAGGGGACTATGTCTTAGCCAGGAGGCTGCTGGGGGAACCAGCCACGGGATACGTCCCTGCTGCATACGTGGCCAACCTCAGCCAGGGCACCTCTGCTCACCGACCGTAAGTATCCAACCTGATTGTGTGTAGGGTGGGGGGTGGCCCTACAGCAGCACGACCCTGCCCAGGAATGGCAATGGGAGCCTTCATAGGGCTGTGCTGGGGCTTTGCCTTCCCATGGGCATCCCTGTGAGGGAGCTGATAGCAGTGGGGTAGGGGCATGCTGGGGACAGTGATGCTGGTCCCCCTCCTGTGTGCATTATTCCAGCACAGGACCAGGTGTCCTCAGCTGGGACATGGTGCAGCGATGTACCAAAACAAGTCCCTGCTTGCTCTGGTTCCTTTTCCCTTTAAGGGGAGACAGTGGGGAGGGATGGAGCTGGGGAAACCACCAGGTCCAGCTTGTGTCAGCTCCAAAGAGCCTGTGAGAACAGAGAGAAGCGTTTGAGTTGAGAGCTGTCAAGATTCATTAGGACCGAGCCATGCCTACACTGTTCTGGTGCATCCAGGATGCGGTTCCCCTCCCTGCTGTTGCCCCTCCCACCTATGTGGAGCTGGGTTACCATCCCAGCCCTCCCTCATCCAGGAAAAGCCTGGACTCATCCTTACATAAGGCAGCCCAGTCGTGACATGCTGGGTAAAGTGCCCTGAGACATCGGTGCTCCCCAGAACTGAGTCAGGGAGCTCTGAGGCCCTGAGTCAGAGAGCAGGATGTGGGTGGGTGTGGGATCCCTGTGCTCCCTCAGGGCTCCTGCAGCCCCTCCAAGCTGAGATAAAGGGGCACAGATTGCAACCAGAGCCCCTCCCTCGCTCCCCACCCTGCCTACACTTTGGGGCAAATTGGCTCGATTTGGGACCACACCTGCACATGCCTGGTGGGTTTGGCTCCCTGCTGTGTTCCCATTGCATCCGCTGAAGTGGAGTGGGTGTTTGTGTCTGTGGATCTGTATGTGTTCTGAGAGCAGAGGTGAGGGCGATGCCAAGGGGCAGCCGAAGCGAGCTGGGAGCACACAGACTGTGCGGAGCCACAGGTCTCAGCTGGGTGCTAATTTGCCTTGCTGCAGTAAGCCCATCATGGTTAATTTCCCACACAGCAGATGCTGGCAATCCCAGCTAATGATGAAACCTCCGGCTTTGCACATCCCAGCTGGAAGGAAGCAGCCTCTTCCCCAGGCTCCTGTGCGTCACACAGGCGTCGGGCCCCAGCCACCAACCTGCCTTTTCTTGCTGGAGATTTTGTGCATGAAAGAAGGGTTTGGTTGGGTACTCCCTCGTGGCTCAGCATTGCTGATAGCAGTGCATTCAGTGCAGCAAAGGGCAGCTGCTGCAGTGCACAGAGCTGTGGGAGGGAACCTCCCAAATTGGGGATCCATTTGGGGTCCCGTACCCTCTTTCCCAGCTGGGGCAATGCGCATCCTTTCCCTGGAAATGGGCACTCCTGAGCCAACTTTGGAGCTGTATCCACCAGAAGGGAAAAGAGAAAGAACTTCCCAATTTTGAGCATGTTGTGAAGATAAAACAGCCTATGGCCTTGCCCTGGTGCACGCAGAGGATGAACTGGAAATACCAATTATTTGGGTCTTGGGGCACGTGGCTATGAGCAGATTATTTGGAGAGGGATGAAAGGCGCCTTCTGCCGAGCGTTCCAACAAAACACAAGGAAAGCATTTCCAGTTAGAAAGCTGTGATAAAATGCATCGAGTGCCTGTGAGAGCAGTGAAACAAAGCAGCTCCAGTGCAGTTGCGATGATGTTCGTCCTTGCCCCGTGCACAGCCTGTGCATGTACAGCACCACTGCACCCTACTCCATCCTAATCACTGCCCCATCCCTACCCTAAGTCTGCCCCAGCTCTGACTGCCCTCTGCTCTCCCCCAGGTGGTATTTCAGCAAGATCAGCCGCAGTGAGGCCGAGCAGCTGCTCCTCTCGCCTCCCAACCAGCATGGCTCCTTCCTCGTCCGGGACAGTGAGAGCAGCAGGGGCGAGTACTCTCTCTCAGGTAATTTTGGGGCAATTATCCTGAGCAAATGAGCACAGAGAAAGAAGCCAGGCTGATCCCCATGAGCAGCTCAATCAACATGGGGAGAGAAAGGTAGAAATGTGCTTAGAGTGCTCTACAGCACCTTGTTAAAAGGAGCTAACTGCTTCCTAAAAGCTAACAGGTGTAGGTATGGATCACTGCGTTACTGTGGCAAAGGAAAGTGCGCCGTTTCCATCTGAAGTATGAAAGTCATGAGCATGTTACAGCAGTTTAATGATGGTTTTGCAGCACTAACTTCTGGGATTTCATTCTGGTGGATTTTGTAGTCTGACGTTTGGCTGTGAGGTGGCAGGGCCTGGTGCGCTCCTGTGCACAGCAAGCTGAGCGTGGGGAGTTTCAGGTCAGGCAGCGTCATTGCAATGTGGTCTGATCCAAGTCAAACATCCCCAGCTCCTGGCAAGTCATAGCTCTGTGCTGCAGCGTGCTTTCTGCAGGTACAGCTGCTCCTGATTCACCAACCCCACGTGGTGATGAACTCAGATGCTCTCTGAGCAGCTCGTTTGCATGGGAATGGTTTCTTCTCATAAAGCATCTCCTCTCTGCTCCAACACTGCCTGTAGCTGGCAGTCTGCTGAGCCAGGCAATGCTAGAAGGAGGCATGAATGCTGGGGCTCCTTTAGGAGGAATTAAATATCCTAGGAGAGACAGCAGAGGGGGCATTGTGGATATGGGAAGGAGCTGAGATTTTCCCCCTGGGCTTCCCCTGCAGTGCGCAACCACACCAAAGTCAGCCATTTCCGCATCTGCAAGAGCCCCGCGGGCAGCCTGTACATCCAGAGGGGTCATCCCTTCCCCGACATGGAGGAGCTGCTTGCTTTCTACACTGAGAACTGGAAGGTCATCCAGAGCCCTTTGCTGCAGCCCTGCAGCCCCACGGTGCGTACGAGGCTGCCTCCCAGCTGCTTTCCCCTTTGGGCTTGGTTGGGTGGGTTGGAGCCTGAAAGATGTGGAAGAAAGGAAAGAAGCTAAATAGGGAAGATCAGAAATAACACATATCCATTTGGGATTCGAGCTTTGCTAAACTAAAAGCTATAACATAGTGTTAGTATAACTTCCAGATCACATTCATTGGCTGCATTAAGGCTGGGCTTGTTGTTTGTGTGCATGGAGAGCTGCCTTGCCCAGCTTGTGGCCTGGCCAAAAGGCACAGCCTTTTCTGAAATGTTTGCTCCTGTTACAAATTCCTGCAATACTGAGTCTGGAAATAGCTGCTCTTCCAGATTTTTCCTAGAGGATAATAAGACCACTTGGCTTTTCTATGGTTCTCATGCCAATTAGTTTGGCGCTCATAAATCCAGCTACGGCACAAATCCCAAATTACTAGCTCACTTTCTGATTAGAATTGCATTTGCTAGTTATGGCTTAGAAATAACAATTAAATATGTGAATAATTGGAGAGTGAAATGAGCTAAGAGATAAATGCTTAATGAGTTGAAGCCTAAACCAGCCATAATATGTAATGATATTAATTTATTTGCTTTTTATTTATTGGTGGAAATACAGAAAAGCCATCTTGGGGGCTGATGAGGAGTTACTTATGCATTATCATAGAACCACAGAACGGTTGGGTTGGAAGGGACCTTACAGCTCCCCAACATCTGTGCCAAGGGCTGGCTGCCTCCCACCAGCTCAGGTTGCCCAGGGTCCCATCCATGGCCTTGGGCACCTCCAGGGACGCATGGCACCGATGCATGGCCGATGCCCCCTGCCCTGCTCGGGACCAGCAGCTGGCACAGGCTATCCCAGTGGGTCCGAGCATGCCATGCCCCTTCTGCAGACCCCCCCGGAGAGGGACGGCTGGGAGCGCCCGCGCTGGGAGTTCACCCTGCGGAGGAAGCTGGGCGAGGGCTACTTTGGAGAAGTGTGGGAAGGACTGTGGAGGAACACAGTGCCCGTGGCCATCAAGATCATCAAAGGTGCGTGGAAGGGCAGATGTTAATGGTGACCTACTGAGTGTCTTGTTTGCTGCCACAGCATTCATGTCCTTTTGTTTCCTGGTCCTCTTGGTCATTTTGTCTGTCTCATCAAGCAACTGTGGTAGGACCCGGCATGTAGCCATGGACCTGTATGGACCTACATACTACATGGCATGTAGTATGGACCTGTACAAGCTTGTGCTGTGTCTTTACATAATGGCTCAGCCCAGTGGGTTTGTGATAAGTCAAGTCTTTATGGAACAGTGACAATGAAAATGGGATCCAAAGCCCAGTGGAAAACATCTCATGGGTGTTTGGACCTGAGATGCAGGGTGTGCAGATACCAGGCTTGAGAGACGCAGGGAGGATAAAGGTCCTTATATCAGACGGGAGGTGTAGAGCTCCGAGTGAGAAAGGGCTCACAGCAGCTTTCTCC
This sequence comes from Tragopan temminckii, assembly GCA_028571105.1. Lineage (NCBI taxonomy): Eukaryota > Metazoa > Chordata > Aves > Galliformes > Phasianidae > Tragopan > Tragopan temminckii. Next base: position 19,563 of record JAOWBP010036183.1, read on the forward strand.
CTCAGCTGACATGAAGGCAGAAGACTTCACCAAGGAGATTCAAAACCTGAAACGCTTGAGGCATGAGAAGCTGATCCAACTGCACGCTGTCTGCTCACTGGATGAGCCTGTGTACATCATCACCGAGCTCATGCGGAAAGGCAACCTGCACAGCTACCTCAACAGTAAGTCAGTTTATTTTTCTTGGCTTTTATTTCCTTTCCCAACCTGGTAATCAGACTTTGAGGGAAACAAAACCAACAGCTCCCACCAAGACCTGTTTTTCTGCCAGGTGCATCCCTCCTCCTCCAGACCTCTGGGCTGGGGCTCTGGCAGCAGTTGGTGCCGGAGGAGAAGGAGCTTGCAGGTAGGATGGGTTGGGAGTAGACTTGCATGGCAGCAGGTCACCTTCAGTTTTGACCAAGCTGCAGACATCTGCATGCTCTTTCAGCACAAGGTGCTCCTCAGGCTCACCACAGTCCCATTCCTGATGAACACATGGCCATAATGAATGTACCACACAGCACAGCCCTACCTCAGATTTGAGTTTTTCATGTTTCCCACAGCATCTTCTCCCACACTGCCAGCACAGGGTCTCCTTTCAAACCTGAACACCCTAAAATGAATGTTACTAGTTTGCCTCAAATGCCTGGATCATTTGGGTTGACAGGTCCCGAAGGGAAGTCCCTGGGCACCTCCCACCTGCTCAACATCGCCTGCCAGGTGGCAGATGGGATGAGGTACCTGGAGGAGAAGCACATCGTCCACCGGGACTTGGCAGCCAGAAACATCCTGGTGGGAGAGGAGCTCACCTGCAAAATTGCTGACTTTGGACTAGCTCGGCTCCTCAAGGTCAGTCAGTGGGTCACTGAGCTGCCCCACACTGCAGCCATCACCTGTTGGCCCCTTCCCACGGCCTCCAAGGCAAAGCCCTAAAAGCAGCAGCTGCACTCATCTTGCAAGCCCTCAAACACTGTCTCCCTTTGTTTTTCAGGATGACATTTATTCCACCAGCAGCAGCACCAAAATCCCAGTGAAATGGACAGCCCCCGAGGCAGCCAACTACCGCACCTACTCCCTCAAATCCGATGTCTGGTCCTATGGCATTCTGCTCTATGAAGTCTTCACATACGGGCAGATCCCATATGAAGGTAGGGCTGATGGTCCCTTCCAGTATCTTGCCTACGCTCTTCAAAAGTCAACGTGTCAGGAATTGTCACATTATTCCTTCTGCAATGGAAGTGGAAGCATCTCCTGGCACATGGTTATTGTTCAGGGGAATTTTGGTGTTTGCGGAGGGATCTGTAAGGTGGTATGGGCTGGATGATCTCTCTCAAACCAAACCTGAGACAGAAGCCATTTCCAAGCAACACTGGTTGATCTCTTGGCCCATTGCAGGTCCTTTGGGAACGTTAAAGTGAAGGAAATCTTCTCTTCCACTGCAGGAATGACAAACCAAGAAACCATACGACAAATCACCAGGGGCTACCGCCTTCCCCGGCCCAGCTCCTGCCCTCCTGAGATTTACAGCATCATGTTGGAGTGCTGGAGTGGCAACACGGAGGAGCGGCCCACCTTCCTGGCACTGCGGGAAAAGTTGGGCTTCATCTACAGGCGGCTGCTCAACACCCTGTCCTGAGGGACCTCCCCACCCTTCCTGCAAAACTCCTTTTGGGCCAGCTCTTGCCAAACATCTCCTTCCTTATGGTTGCCCTCCCATAGGACTTGAAGGAAAGCACGTGTCCCATCCCTCCCCTCCCTCC
>JAOWBP010036257.1:0-11281 GCA_028571105.1 Tragopan temminckii
CCCTGCGATAGGCAGAGGCCCTTCCTCCTCCCGTCCCCGCTCCCCGAGAACGAGCTCATCCCGCAGGACCCTCCCCGCGGCCGTCGCTGCGGGCTGGGGCTGCTCCCGTCTCCGTCGCGGGGACCGCTGCGGCCATCCCGCGGGGCTCTGCGCCCCGGGGGTGACTCAGCTGCTGCGGCAGAAAATGGGGAGGGGGGCACTCGGTGCCCCTCACGGCAGAGCTCCTGCTCCACCCCACGGGGAGTGCAGGCTGCAAGTGCCCCGCTTCCCTGCCGCTTCTCCAGCCTGACTCCCTCCTGCCCCGCTCTGCCCCCCCAGCCTGGGCGCTGCCGGGGGGCTCTGACCCCACCGAGGACACCACGTCCCGGTTGGGCTTTGTAGGTGGGCGATGGGGTGATGCCAGGAGCAATCTCTGAACCGCTATCACTCACTGACACCACGCTGAGCCCCACAGCCTGCCCAGCGCTCCGCTTCTCCGGCTCACGGAAGGCACTTGGGCACGGCGGGGCAGCCGTGTCCCCAGCGGGGTGGCTGCATCCCCCAGCAGTCCCCACTGCTCATCCTTAGCACCATAGCAATGTGCAGCCCAACCGCAGCAATGCGCTGAGCAGCAGATGCCCCCACCCCAGCAGTGATACCCACGGACATTTGGCGTTGCATCTCTCCTTTTCCCGAACTTCTGATCACTTTGCGAGACAGCTTGCTTGTTTTATGGAATTCCCAGGGAGTGTTTTGCTCTCTGAGTGTGAAGACAACATTCTCAGCTGTGTTTGCAGTTGCTTTTTGAAATAACAAATCTTCGGCACGGCGCCTTTTGTTCCTGCCAGAAGGACTGAGCTGGCATCGTCCGTGCAGGGCTGGGAAGGGGTGGTGCTGGGTGCCAACACTGCTACAAAGGACAGCCCTGCAGGTATAGATGAAGCCGTGCAAGGAGGAAGCACTTCCCAAGCAAAGGGGTGAAACCAGATTAAGGCAGTATGTGAATACTGGTTTAAGCCACTAACTGGATCAAACTGCAAGCGATGCCTTTCCCCTGTGCCTATCCCTCCATCGCCGTGGGAGAAGGAGCTTTGCCTGGCACAGCCAGCAGCCACCCTCCCACATCCAGACCTGCCTTATCTACACAGCCAGCCTCAGCCTTCATTTGACGAGCGCTCCAGTAGACTGCGGGGAGGGAGCTGCAGCCACGTGAGGCATGGCAGGAGGGCCTTGCAGCGAGCCCAGCCATGCATCGTGGCACCGACCTGGTGCACACTGCAGGCTGCTGACCCTGTTGTTCCTGCCCCAGCCCCTGAGTCCAGCTCCCTTAGCCATATTCAGTAGAATACCACTGCAAAGTATCACTGAGCGTGGAGAGTCTAACAGCAAAGAAAAGCACTGGGTCATCTGAGCCGGTTTAAATCTTAAACAAGGTTTGAGGATTTCAAGGGTCCCTGTTTAGAAAAAACACGTTCGTTCATTGTCTGTGTCATAAATCTGCCCATTTATCCTGCTGGAGCTGGATGAATAATTGAAGAGAGGTTTGCGGCTAATTGATTTGCTGATCAGCGGAAAGAAATCATGAATAATTTATCTGACGAATATTACCCAACCATCCATAAAGCTGGTCAGTTACTGAAAATAATTAGTTGCAAACACTTCATTTCTCAGCCAGTGGCTCTGAGCATTTACAAACACCCCTCGCACTGTGCAGTCCCCAGCAGGAGCAGAACGATGATGGTGCTGCCCTCCAGAGCAGCCCCAGCGCTGTCTCCCTGCAGCTTCCCATGCAGGCTTCGCAGTAGGATTCAAACATCCTCCATCGGGCTGAAAGCTTCATTTTGCTCCCAGGGTGTTGAAAAGTGGAAGTGCTAAGCCCCAATCCCACCGCAGCGCTCACGTTCCCATCTCAAGGTGACTCCAAAGGGTGTTCATTCAAAGGCCGTTTGGTGGCAGAGGAGTCCTGGGCAGTGCTGTGTGTGTGGCACCATCTGCTCCCGCTTCTCCTCCAGCCACAGCTTGGCAGTGTGGTTTAGCCCCACAAAAGGAATCTGCGTGCCCAGCCTTCAGTGTAGAGATGCTGCCTGTGTGCTGCACAGCTTGCCTGGCGAAGGGTTGGAGCAGAGCAGGTGTATCCATTTTTTAATCTGGAGCACTGACACAGCCCACATAATGCTGCTGCTCCTCCTGCACCTTCTTGGCATCCTGCAGCCTTGCAGCACCTGGCTCAGCAAACTGGCAGCACCTGTGCAGCCGTCTCTGCTGTGCTCCAGAACAGGAGGAAAGAGGAGACCTTGGGCTTTCTCTAAAACTACAGTTTATTTTCCATTTCTTTCATGTCAGGATTTCTGAGAAACCAAACCATCTCTGGAGGCTCTTCATGTTATTTGCCTTCCAGCAGAAATCTTATCCGATTCTCCCATGGCTGCAGATCTGGTGGGGGCAGTTCCCCTCCCTCCGCCTTTTCCACCCCCGAGCCATACACAAGCATCCTCCCCATTGAATAAACATCATCTTTCCCCCAAACATCCTCTCTGAGTGATTTCCTGGGCTCACAAGCATTAGCAAGTTTGCTGTCTCGGGGGCTGGAGACAGCGAGCAGTAGGAGCTGAGAACTGCCTGTGCTCCTTTACCAGGCTGCCGTCCTCTGGGGAGGGGAGTCTCCTATTCCAAGCAAACTTGGGACAATTTGGAAAACCCTGCAGAACTCCCAGCATGTTTAATTCAGTGGCAACAGGATGCTGTTCTGAACATGCAGGCTTGCTGTCCCCATTGGGGTGCAGGGCGCTCCCTCCCAGCCAGGGCCCCTCTGGTTTGTGCCAAACCCTGTGCCGTTTGGAGGAGGGATTCCTGGGAAGCTGGGAAGCCCAGACCCAAACGTGGCCAAGGAACACCCAGGAGAGAGAGCTGGGCCTCAGGGAAACATTGCTGCTGCCTGCTGTGAGGCTGGCAGGGTGGGCGCAGGGCTCATTTCATCATGCAGTGTTTGTAGCCAGGCAAGTGCTTGACTACATATCTCCTTTTCGTGCTGGCTCTCAGCAAAAGCACACCTGCTGTGCTCTGTATGATGCCCAGTGAGAGGGCAGGGCTGTGGTGTGGTGGCAGCTGGGGATGCAGTTGCTTGTGCCTGGCTTTGGGCTGTGAGTTTGCACGTGGGTCCTCAGAGCCCAGGGAAAAGTGATGTGGAGGTGGAGGATGGGTTCTGCGGTCCAGGCTTAGCAGAAAGGAGGGCAAAAGTTTGCTCGAGACAACCTAATTGATCTTAATGAGACAGGAAGGGCTTTGTGCTGCAAACAGCGGTGTTTGTTTTGTGGGTCTAATGCGATTTCTGTCTGGGTTTGATTACTCTGGGGAAGTCCTCTGGCCTAATAAACAGAGCCATAGGGAATTAGGGCTGATCATTTCAGATGCTGCTCTCAGCCTGAAACAGCGCAGCCTTCCAGGGTGGAGGCTTAGCAGGGAAAAGGGGATGGGAAATGATTCAATTAAGAGCTAATTACCTGGCTGCTCCAGTGGGCGGGCAGTGCCAGGTGCCTGGGGACGGGGTGACAGCAGGCTGGTACACCTGGGCAGATGGGAAACTCTTCTTGTGCCTTTTTCTGCAGTCAATAATGATGGAAGCCATGGTTTCCAACACCGGTTCCAAGGGAAAAATTGCTGGTCATTTGGATGGTGGCATTCCTAGAAAATGCTGCATAATTCCTCTAAACTGAGAAATGAGATGACGGCACGGCATTGTGCCTGTTTCTTCTTGGCAGCTCCTTAAATGCAAAGGGAAAATATGACACCAAATTTCATGGCCACTGCTGGAAAAGTGGCCCTCTGGAGAGCCATGAATGCTTCTACTCAGGCATCCCCGTGGGGTGATGTCCCCGTGAGGTGATATCCCCACCTGCACCAGTGCCAGGTGATAGATGAGGGAGCTGCCCCCATCTCAGCCTCAGCTCATCCACCCCGAGATGCTGAAACCTGTGTGCATCAGCAAAGCCCTGTTTCAGTGCCATGCTTCCAGCTGCTGCTGCTGCTGCCCTCAGAGGGACGCAAAGCGCTCGGGTCGAGTGATATATTCTTATGGCACAGGGAGTATTTGAAGAAAACACAGCAGTTTCTCAGTTCTTTCCTTTCAGACAAGCAAAACTTGGAGACAAATGGCAGCAAGCTCTCCTGCATCAGTAGGAGGGAAAAGAAAATGCTTGCTTGTCTTCCTTAACCTTCCTTCCTTGTTCTGTGTGTGGCCACTATGTGGCCCTACACCGCTGTAGGGACCAGGGAAAGCCATCTCCCCAGTGTGACACCCCAGCCTTGGGGACAGGCAGTCTTTTCTCCATTCAAAATCCTATAAATAGAAGCCAGGAGATCTTGCCAAAGCCTCCACTAAAAGGCAGCGAACTCGAGCTGCAGAAATTTGGAAACGTTGGCTTTATGGAAGCCAGTTTGACCTTCGTTGTGCCCCCATTTACATTACGAAGCGGTGTTTAGTTAAATGATGGCTTGCTCCTTCCTCCTGGGGCTTCTTTCTCATTCCAGCGCGCACGGAGCGAAATGAAAGCGGCAGAGGAAGCACCAACCTGGCCTTTCCCAACGCCCAGCACTTAACTCACAGCCTGAGCAACGTCGCTTTTTTAACGGAGCTTTCTGTCGGGAGCATCTTAAAGAAGTTGCTATTAGTTCCATCATCACGGGATGCAGAGGACAGCGAGATCTCAGGTGTAGGCAGGCACTACAGAGCACAGTCACCTTGCTTTGCCTCATGCAGGGCGTCGTGCCTTGCCCCAGTAGGGTTCTGCCATGAAAGCAGAATGGCTATAAGTACCCCAAGAGGCTCCCTCCATTCACACGGTGCAGATCAGTCTTCTGTGTTAAAAACCCACTTAAAGTTCCCCAGCAAAATGCACGGATTAGCAAGGTTCAGTTGTATTAATTCTTTGCTCAGACGTCCCAAGGATGAGCAAGCACAGGATCCTGCCCGTGCGCTGCTGCCTTTCCTGGGGAGCGGAGCTCTGGCAGCGAGCAGCGCTCTCACAAATAGGTTACTGGCTCTCTGTGCGGGGAAAATGAGTTTATTTGCCGTGGAGAGGATGGTGAATTTGCATCTCAATGAGCACTTTTTCCTGGAAGGAATTTTCCATTGTGGCACTAAGAAATTCTTCTCTCGGGTGGACTGCCCCGAGCCTACCAGCCCTGGCAGCAGCCCTGCGCACGTGGAGCAGGGCAGGGCAGCCCAGCATGGACACAGGAGAATCCCCAGAAAGCATTAGGAGGAGCTAAAAAGCGATGAATGAAGATAAAGCCCCCCAACTATTCGTTTCAGTGGAGATGGGCAGAGCTGCCTGGCATCTACCTGAGCCTGAAAACAGTGAAGAATTTGGTATTCTTCCCCAATCCCCCCAGCAGCTGGAGCCGGGGAGCGGCGAGCTGTCGCCGCATCAGGGAGATGCTGCTCTGGGAAGGCGCAGATAATCGCGGTGGTGATGAACTGCATGAATCATTTAGAGGGATGTAATCTTGTGCCATATGTTATGTGTCAGTACGCGGAGAATGTGTCACATCCATTAGGATAATGATCTTTTGTTTTTTGCAGAAGGGCCGCTCTCTGGAAGCCGTGGAGCTCGCAGGGCAGAGGTGGGATGCCTGCAGCACTGCCGTCTCTGCAGTACAAGGGCTGGGCATGATGGGTTTGGGCTGCGGGACCCACTGGGCTGTGCCGAGGGAGAGGAGGAACCAGTGGAGCGGGAAGGGAGCTGGGGCGAGCACGTACTCCTATCTAAATGAATCATGAGCTTATCCATGGGCATCTGTGAGGAGCTCAGGATAGATGCCCGGCCCTGGGTGCACGATGGCCAAACCGATTTCCATGCCCACATCTTCCTTATTTCCTGCCAGAACCGCTCCAGCCTTGCTCACACAGCGGCGGGGCCGTGCCCACGGGTGGCCATCCCTCCCAAAGCTCCGGGCAGGAATTACTTTTCATTAGCAGCTTTACAGGCTCTTAGGCAGCCAAGCAGCCATGCCTGAAAGACTGCGGGGTGAGCTGTCATTATCGCACAAAGGTAGCTAAGCTCTCAAATCCTATTAGAGAGAAGGGAAGAGCTGCTTCGAGTGGCCTGAGGCAGGGTGGGATCCAGCTGTGGCAGCTGGAAGGGGAGCATCACCTAACCACGATGTCACCTTACCACGATGTCCCCTCACCATGATGCCACCTTACCACGATGACACCTCACTGCCATGTCACCTCACCTCTTGCAGGGAATGCTTGCACCCTTCCAAAACCATCTGTCCCGCTGGTACTGTCAGGTACCAGTGCTGAGCACTGCCTTTATTCACCATCTCCACGCTCTTCCCATTCCCTGGGTTCCCCTGCCTGCACTTCCCTCCTTAATATATCCAAGACTGAAATCCCAGCCCCCTGGCTCTGCTGTTAAGCAAAGCCATGCTGTGGCTTGATTGCTGTCGTTCATTGGCTTGGCTGGTGAAGGTTACAGTGCAAATTAACTATATTTAGCCTTCCGAGTTTTTGCAAGACACTTGATTCAAGCATTAGGTGACATTTGGATTTTTAAACAAAAAGCACTGCCTAAAGTCAACAAAGCCCAAGTGAAGAAGCAGAAAACCTGCCCAGATGAGGAACTGCCATCAGCAAGGCCTCAGAGCCCACATCTGCAGATGGGAACATCCCTGTGCCGTGGGCAGGCAGTGGTGCCACTATTCCCAGCCCTTCCCAGCCCCACTGCTCTCCACCCCATTTCATCGAGTGATTCCCATCCCGCAGCAACTCGTAGGCAGTGCAGCGCACAGTGGAGAATTCCAATAAAACTGAATTATTCCAGCGTGAGAAATGTTTCTCCCCACCATTTGTCAAGCTTTATGCATCTTGTTCCGCAGCAAAGACAAATCACCCAGCCATCCATCAGAAAGGGAGAAAGCAGCAAAGCCTGTAGAGCGGGTGAGTGGGCTGCGTGGCACCACAGCGAGCAGCCCCAGCAAGTGGTGATACTTAGCCACGTGTCCATAGGGAACTGGCTGGTGGAACCATTGGGCAGGGCAGTCCTGGAGTAGCCTGCTTCCAGGGAATGCTTTTTTGCTTTTTCCTCCTCCTCCTCCAAAACTGTCACTTTGAATCCGTCAAAATTTGTTGTTGGAATGGAACGAAATTCGATTTGATCTCTCCCCCCCAAAAAAGATGTCTTGGAGAGGAAACGAAAAATAAAGAGATTTTCTGAAGTATGCTGAGATGCATTGCATTTGGAAGTCTAAATTCACTCCAACTAGCTACTGAGCACCCAGCCCTGCTCATCACACGGAGCATTGCAGTGCTCAGCAGACATCCATCTCCAAATGCCGGCCTTCTGCCTCCGCCATCTGCGCTGCATGCACCGCAGCCCTGGGAACACAGCTTTGGCCACACGGGAGCCCAGATCCCACGGCCACGTGTTGGAGCCCTGCCAGGGCCAGCTCTGCACCTGGGGTTGTTCAAGTGCCAGGAGGAAATGCTGTGCTATGCTGGGAGACACCGGGAGCAGCTCTACCACCCTGCACTTCCCAAAGGCAGAGCAGCAAAGCGCCGCCTGCCTGCTCCTCTGACCATTGTGAAAAGTTAGAACGACCTGTCAGGGCTGCTTTGTGTCAGTGTCAACGCAAAATGGCACTTCTTCAGACTTTCTGTTGGCACAGAAATGCCATATAAATTAATAATGTCATTTACTGTTAGACAAGAAACCATTTTCCTGAATCTTAGATGAGAGAGGCTTTCAGATGTGACTGGTTTGGCACCAGCCTTTGGTTCTTTTTGAACGCAGATAATACTTCTGTTGCTTCAAACCAACAAAGAGAGAGAGGAAATCTTCCATATGGATTTTTCTGCAGCTGAATGCTTGACCAGTTTTTTTCTCTTTTTATGAGAGGAGACAACAACAGGCTCTCGGATGCTGCTCCGAGACATCTCCATCCCACAGAACCCATGAAGCCCAGCACCCCATTTCAAGCTCCAGACTTCCACAGGTGACAAACCCGATTCCTGACCCACTCCGAAGGGCTCCCATTGGATTTCACCCCATGCAGCTCCAGGTGACAAATGCAGGAGCATGCCCACGGGGACAGCAGGGACACAGTGGCCTTAAATACACACTAAATTTGGGTTAATTATGAACACATGCTCTGAGATAAAGCTCGAAGGAAGAGCCGAGCATCAAATACACAATGAATCTAATTAACGCGAATACAGCTAATTAGATTTGAATCTACACAGTACCACGTGCGTGCTTGAAACTGCCTGCTTTATGGGAGTAATTAAAAAAAGTTAAGTAGGGTTGGACTCACAAATTAAGCAGCCACAGTCAGTCTCTTTGAAGCACACAGCCCTTCCACGGCAAAACTGTTACCGAGTCCCACCATCCTCGCAGTAAAGAATTTCTTCCTCATGTTTAGTCTAAGCCTACCCTCTTCCAGTTTAAAGCCACTTCCCCTCGTCCTGTCACTATCCGCCCTTACAAAAAGTCCCTCCCCAAGTTTCCCATAGGCACCTTCAGGCACTGGGAAGCCAGTATAAGGTCTCTTTGGGGACGTTATAGAAGAGCCTTCTCTTTGGGAACAGGGCATCCCCAGGGATGCAGCCCCAGGCCGTCATTTCGGGCAGCGGGAGGGCGAGTGAGATCCCCGAGGTTGTCCACAGCAATGCCGCGATTCAACCCCACTGCAGCCCACCCATCTGTCACCGCTTGGCTGCCAGACAGAGCCGTGCCGGAGCCGTCCTCCCCCACGGATCGGAGCATCACAGACAGAACCCTCCCCGTGCTCTCAAAGTGGAGGTTTTGATGACTGCGGAGCGCAGGAGCTGACAGGCGCCTTGTGCGGTAATTACTGTTGTGATGGCGAAGCCGCCGCCGCACGACACCGAGCCCTGCGGCACGGGATGCAGCCCCGGGGGGGTCTGCTCACAGCTTTGGGGGAAGGAACGTGGGGACTGATGGGGAGAAAGGGAAACGCGGCCTCAGCAGCGCTCGAGCTGCTCTGGGAAGCCAGCCAGACGTGGCACGGCTCCAGCCGCACATCCTGTTGGTATTGTACTGTGGCCGTGTCTTACAACTGTGCACTGTGTGCAAGAAAGGGATGTTGGGATCAGCTGTGCTTTGTCCTTTTAGATTTGGCGAGCCGACCTATTGCTCTGTCTGGAGGCATCTGACAGCCCGGTGATGCCGGGGGGGCACGGCCTGCTCCTGCTCCCGGCCCTCTCCCATCAGAACTATTGCCACAGCGCTCCTCACTCATCTCTGACCCAAAAGCACATCCGTACTTATTTGGTTTAATTTGCTCTCCGTCTCCTGCAGGGTCTTCTTACACGTCTGCCTCCAAAAAGATGTTCGGAGGAAAAGGTCAGCTCCTCTGGGCCCGGCACTTGAGCACGTCTGCAGCGAGAGGCTGTATCAGCACAGATGGGGAAGAATTGCCTGCTCTGCTCCTGGGCCTCCTGGCTGCATTGTTTGCGGGGCTCCCATCCCCCTTCTTTCTCCATACCCCATCCACATCCCCACAGCCCGTGCTGCACAGGGCAGGACCCTCGTTGCTGGTTCAGAAGTGACACCCAGCCCTCCTGCATTCTCCAGGTCTTAGAGGCAAAATGATGGCTCTAAGAGAGCATTGCTCATTGCAGTGTCAGCAGCTCACTCGTTTGGCTTTACTGCTTGGGCAGCACCAGGCAATTCTGGAAGTCGTCCCCATCCCAAGTCCATTTCATTTCAGAGCAAATCAACTCATGGCTGTTTCCTTAGAATTGTGTTTCTGGCTTGTGACGAGCGGAGGCAATTCCAAACAACACTCCTGCAGCTGAATGCTAATGAGCACCAGGTTGATGGGAGCTCTCCCCAGCAGGCTCAAAGCACCTGAATGGGCAAAGGGGGGGGAAGGTTCCTCCTCTTCCTCTGAGCTTTGGCATCCCCATCATGCTGTCTGTGGTGAGGCTGCAGCCCGGCACAGGGCACTTCCCAGGGGACAGGATGCCCATGATGATGCTATCCAACCAGGCAGGGATGTGTGGGGAATCCCATAGAGCCTGGTTGTTGGGTTACTCCTATGGGTCACAAAACCAGACCTCAGGTGTGGTCCTGAGCCCCTCCCCATAGCCAGGGGAGCATCCAAACACAAACCTATGCTTGCTATCGGTCGACTTACCCCATAAAATCATTTGAAGAGATCCATTCTGAATAGAGTTGTGATTAAAATAATGATATTTTCTTACTGGCTCAGTGACCAGAGGCTTGTTTCCCTGTAAATCCTGACTTCACATTGAATGAAGCGCTCAGCTCAACTCAAAAGAAAACCCATTGGTTTTGTTCTCCAATACTTACCATCATCATTTAAATTCAGTTTGATTTCCAAATGAAACATTTCTAACAGATCGCTGGAGCCTGTCAGGGTTGTTTCTGTTTAACATTAGGACGTAGAAATCATAGTATTCGGGGGAAGGCAAAACTCATTGCCAAGGCATTTGGATTGAGCCTGAAAATGGAGAGAGCCTCCAGAATAAAGCTGTGCTCACACCAGGCATGGCAAAGCCCCAGCTCCTCCTCCTCCTGGTCTGCACATCCCTGGCTGCTGGGCAGCAGATTGGGGTGGCCAGGCTCCCTGCTTTCATCTGGAGGGCTGGTTTGGGCTGCAGAGCTGCCCCCCAGCCCCATCTCAGCCCTTGGGGTCCCTCCCCAGGGAGCTAAGGTGGGCAGTAGGACTGGACGGAGGCGCTACAGCCTCCCACACCCTAAATTATTCACTTCGTTGCAGAGCTCTCATGAATTATTGAGCCCCAGTTTGATGTCTCCTAGCAACACGTTTCCTTATTCCATCACCATCCCTGTCTGGACCCTCTCGGACACACGGGCAGTGTCTGACCCCTCTCCCTTCCCAGCAGCATCTGAGCCCCTTGTCTGCTGGGATTGAGGAGCTGGTGCTGCCCCACGAATGCTCCCATCTCACAGAGCAAAGTCTCAGAGCTGCTGCCAGAGGCTAGAATTGCCAGGCACAGCTCTGGGAGTCACCCCTTGGGAACCTCAGGGAGGCTTCCAGCCTCCATACAAAAAGGAGAATTAAAGAAAGAGAGGCAGGAGGGATGAACTCCTACAAACAATTTGGCTGGAGAAGAAAATAAATAAATAAATAAATGAAACAGCCTCTGGCATAGAGCAAACTCACTGTTTGGCCATCCATTCGGAGATCAGAGGGTGCAGGAGCTTTGCAGCACTCCCAGTCCCACTTTACTCATGCTGCTCCCCTGCTACATGGGGAGAAAGGCAGCCCCAGCCCCTCACTCCTGTCC
>JAOWBP010036295.1:0-21288 GCA_028571105.1 Tragopan temminckii
GGTTTAATAACAAGCAATTTTCCGTTTTGTTGCTTTAACTGACCCCCCCCCCCCAAGAAATTACTTTCAGAATATGTAAAAATCCTACCTGATTGTATTGGCATATAAAGTTATCTGAATTGCTCTTCAAATTGTGAGTTTCTAAAGCCAGGAGTACCCAGAGTATTTAAAGAACAACAAGGTAACCCCAGGCACTTTCCTATGCTCACACACTCATAGAATCCCATAGAATCACACCCTCTTAGAATCATAGAATCACAGAATCCTTAGAGTTGGAAGGGACCTCTGAGAGCCATCTAGTCCAACTCCCCTGCAGTGAACAGGGACATCACAGCTAGATCAGGTTGCCCAGAGCCTGATCAGGCCTTGCCTTGAAAGTCTCCAGGGACAGGACATCAACCACATCTCTAGGCAATCTGTTCCAGTGCCTCACCACCCTCTCTATAAAAGATTTTTTTCTTTTATCCAACCTAAATCTACCCTCCTTGAGCTTGTTCTGTTACCACAGACCCTGCTGAAGAGCCTATCCCCTACTTTCCTGTAGCTCCCCTTTAGATATTGAAAGGCCGCTATCAGGTCACCTTGCAGCCTTCTCTTCTCCAGGCTGAACATCCCCAGCTCTCTCAGCCTGTCCTCATAGGAGAGGTGTTCCATCCCTTGGATCATTTTTGTGGCTCTGCTCTGGATATGTTCCAACAGGTCTGTCTCACCTGTGCTGAGGACTCCACACCTGGATGCAGTACTCCAGGTGAGGCCTCAACAGCACATACTCAAGCATCACCTCATACTCAAGAGCATCGCACTGCATGTATCCAAGAAGTCTGTCGAACAGCAGGGCCACACAGTTGAATGTGTAAAGGTGGTCTGTCCAGATATCATTGGAATGAAATGAGAGATAAGAGATGCTTATCAAACCCTTGTGTCTTCTGGGTGATTTCTAAGTAGATCAGCTGTATACTGAATTTGGATGTGGCCTTTGTAAATCATGGGGAGCTGTCAATAGTGAGAATCTCTCCATCTTGTTCCACCTCTGAGTCATTAGATTTCACTGGTTGTCTTTTTGTTTCTGTGTTGGCTGTCTTGCAGCTTGAGTGCTGTAGTATTATTGTCTCACCATCATCATTTAGTGTAAATGTTGTCTTTGTTTTTCTGATTTTGGTACTTTGAGGAGCAGCCTGGTCTAGTGGTTGGCAACCCTGCACATAGCAGGGGGGTTGAAACTCGATGATCATCGTGGTCTTTTTCAACCCAGCCCATTCTATGATTCTATGTACTGTGATTTTTGATCCGTTTATCTTGGTATTAGCAACCTATATTGTGCTTACAGCCACTCTGCTGCTCTTTCTAATGCTTCCACACCCAGTCTTTCCATTCATTTTCTAATCATATCAGTCAATGTTTTTATCACAAATTTTCCTTATATTTGTATAAAAAAAGGAGGGAACACAGATCAGTTCCACACCAGCAGCTTCTAATCTGACGTATATATTTCCAGGTTGGATGGGACCCTGGGCAACAAAGTCTAGTACCAGATCTGGAGGTTGGTGGCCATACCTCTGGCAGGGGGGTTGGAACTTGATGATCCTTGGGTCCCTTCCAAAGCAAAGCCATTCTGTGATTCTATTCCTTTGTCAGTCACTGAAGTATGTTCATTACATCTGATGTAGGAATTGTTATTGAATCACACATTATTTTTGAAAATTTAATGTCTGTTATGGGGGCTCTAGATTTTTCTTTCTGGGCAGAATCTTTGTTCCTATCCTCTCAGCGAAGAAGCTGTGCTTTACTTTCCCCTTAATCTTCATTTTCCTCTTTGTCTTCTCTTTCCATCTCGCCAGAGATACGGGAAATGTGGGATTTTGCTGTCAAACCAGCTTTAGCCATTTGGATGTATCAGTTAAATACCAAGAGTAAGTAAAGGATTACAGGCTCCTATTTTGTTCACGCATGCAGATTTCTCCATCCCTAGATCCTATTAACTTGCCCAGTACTTTGCAGTTTCTTTGTGCCTTAGACTCCTGATCATTTTTTACTAATGGACTGACTCATTTCTTACACAGTGAACCCTCACTTGTTTGCCTCACAGGACATCTCTGAAGAGCAGCCATCTTCCCAGAGTCCCAGAGGACTGAGTGGGGAGGTTGTTACTAGATTTAATTTATCAAGGGTTCCTCATGTTCACAATGATTTCGTCTGTTGTTGGCACCCAGTGCTTTTAACTACAAAGAAGTAAAAGCAGCAGAGCTTTTTGCAGTAACCCTCCTGCTATTTTGTCTCTGTGCCCCTTTATGGGTTCACAGCTGGTCTTTTATCGCGTGACCCAGCACTGCACACAAATAGAGCTTGAATGAAGGCACACTCTGATACCTGTTGAGTTCTGCAGTGATGTCTGTAGCAGGGCTTTGACCAAGCTCAACAGAGCTGTATGCTGTGTGCATTAGAACTAGAAGATTTTCTTCAGGATCTTGCATATAACATATATATAACAACGCTTTTCCTTATTCTGTCGCCCTTCCTGCATTTTCTTCTCTAAAAAGCTGCAATTTATTTGTTGATGAGGAAGAAACCAAACATGTCTCTTAAGCTTTTTAGATTATAAGAGCAAGAAATTTTGTATGGATAGATTCTAGAGGACCACAAATTTCTGTATACGTAGTATGGCTGCTTTCTGTGAAGTGTGGATGTGTATTATATGTGTATTTTTTACACTTTATCTAGCAACAGTTACTATTTATCATGTAATAGCATTTCTGTTAGGTTAATATTATTTTGTCCTTTCCTTCCTTCCTCTTAAAATCAGGAATAGGAACTTCTGATTTTCTGTTCATTCATTTATTTGGAGTTAAGTTCTGATCTGATTGAAAAAATGGCAAATTGTTTGGGTAATTCTTAATTGATCTGGGGTGGGTACTGCTCTGGAAATAACATTAAACTAAATGTGGTTGCAGAAATGCTAATAGGTAAGCTACTTGCTGCTTAGGTGTTCCTGCCTACAGTAGGGGGGTTGGAACTAGATGATCTTCAAGGTCCCTTCCAACCCAGACCATTTTATGATTCTATGATTGTAAGCTGATAAAAATACAAAAGCATTTAAAATGTTCAATCTTCTAAGAAATTAGGATAGTGTTAATATTATAGAAATCAGTCCCTCAGAAGAAAGGCTTGAATGTTTTTGTTTTCGTATTAACTTCTGTTTATATAACAGCACAGTGTGTCATAGAACAACCTGGAAAAAATCCCTACTGATTATATTACCAGTTCTTGCTACTGACATAACAAAAATAGCTGAGTCACTTCACAGAAGAGTATTTCAGATTTGTGCCAGGCTATTGCACTTGCTATGTAGGGTGGTGTGTTTACGCTTGTTTTCAACAAATAGAGATAAGGATTCTCTAGTGAACGACCGGGGAGGAACTGAGGCACTGAAACTCACATTTTCCAACCATCCTTGGATCTTTTAGGAGATGACTGACTGCAGCAGTCTTGTTTGGAAGAGGTGTTTATACCTGGAGGAAATAATGCTTTAAACAATGCTTTAATCCAAGACTTCAGAGAAGAAAACCATACTGGACAGTGTCTGTTTGCTTACATTGGGTACAAATAGTCTTTTTAATGCAGGCACCCAGAATCCTGAAGAGCTAAGGGCATTGGTGAGAAAGGGGGGAGAAAAGGAACCAACAGTATGATTGGTTCAGAGTTTCATGCAGTTGTCCGTAATTTATAAGAGCTTTGCACTTCAGATATTTTTCAGAATACAGCAAAATATTTAGTAAAACCACTGATTTCAGTTTTAAGGTGGAATGATCCTTACCAAACAATAAATTTTGAGTTTTAAGGGAATCTTCTGAAAGTTGTCTGCTAACCTTAACCATAACTTTTAATTTTTAGGAGCAGGTAGTGTAGATTTGGCAAAGGATGATTCATTAGGTAAATCCAAAATAAAAGAATAATGAGTAAAATACTGTTGGAATAGAAAGACATTCGTGTGAAACAATAAATTCAAAATATCACTGTTTATCTATGTTTTTTCTTTTTTTGGTAAAATATGTGTTTTGCAACACTTTTTTTAAACTACACCTTTCCAATGTAAAATATTGGAAAAAACTTAATTTCTTAAAAGTATATTCACTATTTTGAGAACTGCTTTTGAGAACTTTGTATGCTTTCAAGCATAATAAAATCGTTTTTGCAGAGCAGTACATCATGATGAATGAAACTACCTGTAATGCTTGGAAGTACATCTGTACATGAGAAATGTAGGATAACATTTACTCTATGCTAATAGAATTTTAGCTCTGAAGAAGTTATTGCCATCTTGAATTTTTAAAACCAAAGTAGATGAATTATTTGCCCATTGATGTGTATCTCAAGATGAAAATGCCAAATTTTGCTGTGGCGTTACCTCTTCCTCGGAGTGGAATATTGAAGTTGTATGAAAATGATTATGAAAAAGTGAAGTCAGATTGGTTTTGGGATAAACTCAGTAAAATCTAACTTTTCAACTGTGAATTATTGGCTTGAACTTGGAATTCCTTTAAAATAGTGGAAAGGATGAAGCGTTTGCTTTCATCTTTGACTCTGCAGTGTTTCCTAGGGGAAAAAAACCATGCTTGCGTAGTTGAGGGAAGGTGGTTGTGATTCAGCAGCTCACCAGGAAGCTGTTTGTTTAAAACTGTATTGCTAATTGACTATATAAGAATATCACCTAAATTGTAAGTGTCACTGGTGATAAATATTTGCAATATCTAGAGGCTCTAATCAGAATCTTGTCAGTATTTTGAATAAATTAAAATGTGCATAAGCTTTCAATTTTTCCAAATCCGGACATTAGGCTAAATTGGGACAGATATAAACTCTGTATCTGCAAAGTACTTCAAAAAGCTGTAGTTGATATGCAGTTCAGGCTCCATCACTGGTGTGAGTTGTGTGTGTGTGGAATGCTACACATGCTGTGAGTCATGTCATTACAGCTTGTGAGGTTTGCTGCATATCTGGGAGAAAATCCTTCTACAGTCTTTATCAAAGTTTTTGTTATGTCCAACAACCTGGCCTTTTGGATTGCCAGAGATTGGGTGACTGCCCAAATAGTTGTATGTAGTTAATGAGAAGTAATTTATTATGCCAGTCAATAATATTGGCAGACTCAACAATTTTGGATGTAGATGGCGTAGAGAAGCAAGGTCAAGAGTTAGTTGGCTCTGTTGGTTTCAGGGGTTACAGAGAGCACAAGCCAAGTCACGCGTGCGTGTAGCTGATATGAAGAGCACATGTTGGCACAGAGGAATTGCTGTCGTATGTGCTTTGTCTTGTGTTTGCTTTTATCAAACTTTCCATACCAATGATTCCCTCTTTGTATTAATCCTCTGAAAGAGGTAACACTTTAATGCATTTTTTTAAATGTACAAAAACATCATATGGTATTCTGTTATTTTATTAAACTTTCAGTATTTGAAGGGAAGTGAATTGGAGATATGAGGGAAAAAATGTGATGTGGGTAAATTCCTTTTTTTTCTCAGTAACATGTTTGTATGTTATAAAAACATTTAATTTCTACACAGACATCTGAAAAAAGTCCAGTTTTGAAATGCATTTCATTTTGGCAGTGCATTTGTGATGAGGCAAATAAATCTATATGTGAATAGTCTAAAAACCAAGTAAACATTCTTCATGAAATATAAGCATACTCAACTTCTTATTCCTATCACCTCATTTTACATTGCTTCTTTTCATGTAACTTCTTTTCATGTAACTTTCCACGTAACTTCCACTAGAAAAATGTTACAATTGTAAAAACAGATCTTTGCTATGTGGTTCAGTGTTTGAACCTTCAAAACTGAATATGTCTTCTTGAATTGAAGCGTCCTGTTTCAAAGTCAATGGTTTTTTTCCTGTATATATACAGGTTCTTTCTCTCTGAAAGGGATACTTCAGTAATTGGGTCTTATCTTGAAAAATATTTACCTGTTACAGCATCTAAATGTTCTGTCCTAAAATCACTTTGTTCTTTTGTCTTATTTGCTTTGTGTAATAGCATTCTGGCTTTAGTCAGTGTTGTTTCACTCTCTGAAAGTTACTTCTGGTTTGCCAATAAAACCCAAATAAGAAACTCTTAGTAATTTGTTATAAACAGTGGGAGAATGATGGCTTATAACATTAGGAGATCTCTTAGGTTTCAGCAGTTTGGGCCTTGAAGGTATTGGCTGTATGCTGTTGTAAGTAGGTTTGAAGATGCCTGCCATGTTACTGAGATGTCGTGTGGTTCAGAAGGATCTTGGTATGCGAAAAGTTAGTGAGTTTGATGGTAACCTAACTTCAAATAGCATACCACATTTATTTGTGAAACAAGATTTTTATCCATCCTGTGTCTTTTAACCTTTGTCATGTTCTCACAAGGACATGCTGCTGTAAAAGAAACAGGTATGCTTATACCATTTAAAAGACAGCCTAGATTTGCTGATCCTTTCCCAAACCAAGTAAGGTGAGGGGACAGGAAAAAGCTTAGTAGCTTCAAGAAGAATTTTTTTCAGCTTTGGGTCTTACTTTCTAATCTATGGTACGACTCTAAAGCAGGAGACCATTGCATGACAAGTTCACTTACAGATATGTTCTGTGTATGAGTAACGGTTGTGAGAGTGCTTAGCATTAAATCTTTCTGACAAATCAGGCTGTCATCTTTGAATTCGAGAGCTAACACTAATACGCAGAATTGATCTTAAATCAAATAGAATGTGATTCTTGGTGTTGAACTGTTTGGTATTTGATGAAAAAAAGGGAAAAAAAGTAATTTAGGGTGATGGAGGGAGGGAAGATTAAAGCATGCCTGGAAATCTGATCTTGAACTCCAATTTTTTAGGCTATTAGTTAAAAGTGTGATTACATTGTACTTCTAAAACTATCTCACTCAGCAGAAAACATTCTTGTATGACTTCTAAAAGGGAAAACAAGTGATTACAGCTATTTCTGATTGATCTGTTCCTTGTTTATTCTTCCTACCACAGCATTTTCAGACTTTAAGTGTCAAAGGTCAAGCTCAGTTTGCCATGAAATCCAAATGCATACGTTTCTCTGTTAATGATTGACTTCAGCCTTTTTTTGAAGGTTCCTGAAGGCTTAATGCTTATAATCTCTACCAGCAGTATTTTGATTAAGATCTTGTTTTTTATTTTTGAATTTTTATTGTAGCTTTTCTTAACTTAAGCACTTGTTTATTTTCCTCTAACCTTTCCAATTGTATAGAAGATCTGCAGTCTCTCTGGTAGTAGAAGTTGTTTGTCTGTAAGGGCATTTTTCTGTATTCAGGTTTTGTATTATGTAGTTTGGAAAAAAAGCAAAACAAAATAAAAACCATGATCATTTTCCTGTTTGCTTTGGATTCAACGGTACTATCTGATTTAGTTGTTTAGGGTGGGGACCACCAACCAAAAAAACCCCAAGCCACCTCTGCTGAAGCTTGCGTTATTTTAGTGAGTGTAAATGAAATGAAGCAATTGAATTAATCAGATCTCCTCCATCACTACGTCTAGCTCTTTTCTGATTGCTTTCTATTCTCCTGCCACTTACGCTCACAAGGACTTAATCTCAGTAGAGACTCTAAAGACAGAAACATATAGCATATAAAGCCATAGAAGAAATCAGTGTTGTGTTCTGACTTAATACTGTTTATATGGTTCCTACTCCCATTATTTAAACTTATGTAATTTCATAACATACTGGCAAGCTTATACGTCTTTCCACCCTGTTGCATCAAGATCAAATTTGCCATACTCATATGTGAAATAGCATTTTGGGCTGTCACAAGCCATACTGAAGAGATGTCACATATAAGTGTAGTAAATCTTACAGCTCTTTGTAAAATCTGCTGAGTTCAGCACAAACTGATTCAGATTGTCTGTTAATGACTTAGTGTTGTGATAGCGTACAGTTTGCTAATGGAAACAGTGTATCTGCTCAGAGATCTCTTAATTGGGATCCAATGGGTCATATATAGTTCTTGGTTTCTGACTCATTGTAATTCGCTGGATCTTTCAGTAATAAGGTCACTGAATAATTAACTTATTCCCCAAGGACAAGGAAAAGGAAGAGTGGGGAAAAAACCAGTGCCTTGTATTCCTGTGAGAGGTTTCCACTAGCTTCTGATTCATGCATGTTTATGTATTAAGCGTGATCTCTGTGTGTGTGTTTCTGATTAGAATCCTTTATAGATCATTCTGATTCTTAAAGCCTGTTCAAGACATCCTTGGTTTCCAAAAGATTTGTTGTTCCCTCGCACTAAATTTTCTTTGCCCTATTTTAGAATTTTCGTTTAAAGCAGTATTCATTTTTATTCTATAGTATTTCTTTAAGGGAGAGCTACCTCAGACATCTGCAATGTAACCCGAGTTCAGAGTTAGAGGACACTTCCTGTGGCAGCATTATGTCATAAGTTTATTTTTAGGCCTTAAATGCATACTTGCACTAATGGGATCAGCAATATTTTTGAGTAGAACAAGCAGTACACTTTATGACAGTATGAATTCTAGATGTAATACGTTTATGTCACAATACTGCACACATTTCAGAATACTCTCTCCTTTTTCTACTGACATACAGTTCTGTGATCTGCAGATTGCTCAGTAATGGGGTAACTACCTAGAAATTCTGTTCTCCCCTCTGTGCCCCTTATCATAGGCACGTGAGGATAATCTAGTGAAGTTCCTCAGAATTCATGAGAAGTTAGTGAGCAGTCTCAGAAACAATTTTCACAGGTTTGTGTGAGCAAGGAATGCAGCACAGGTCATCTCACGTCTTTGGCTAGTGACAGGTTGGATAAAAATAGGGCTGGCAACTCCTAGGGAGCTGAACTACAGGGGCTCTGGACATGGAGGTTATTGTGGCACTTGCTGGTTCTAACGGTTCTGTTGAACTATTAATTCACATCTGTTTTAGAAATTACTGTTTTGTTTTTTTTTTTTCCTTGGAAGAAAAAGGGAGTAGATAATGCATGAAGGAGGACGTATCTGGAGTGTCTTAGGTGAAAGGTAGCACTCTGCCTCTGCTAATAGGAAGAAAAGAATTTCAGTGGAAAAACTGCATCAGTGTGGGGGGAGATCTGTAGTTCTAAACAACTATACTGTTAATAGGTCTGATGAGATCTACATATAAAGATCTCTTTCGCTTAAAAATACAGGACACCGTCAACTCCTTCCAATTTTTTTGGAAGGGTGTGTGTGTACAGCATCTTACAGCTTAGTCCAGTTTTTTTTTTCTTACCTGAAAGAATCTTTACATGTTCTTAAGTTCCACAGATGAGGGATTGACGGTTGGGCTAACATTTCTAACCTAAGATTCTTTTTTTTTCTGAAGAAAGCTATTGGCATTTGTCAAAATGGGCTTCACCACCTATTTTCCCAAGAAGCAAAAGTTTAAAACTGTTAGAATGTTCGTCTGTGAGTTTCAGTATCGTGGAATAACTTGAGTTGGAAGAGACTAGCTATGTGGTCTCGCACTCCCTTCCCCCACACACACTCAAAACTGCGCATTTCAAAAGTAAGTTGAACTTCTAAGTTAGGTAAGATTATTCACAGGACCTTGTCCAGCCTGATTTTCAACATATCCAAGAGCAGAAATTTCAGTCTTCCTTTGACGTCTTTCACTGAGGAAAAAAACACTTTGTAACATATAATTTGAGTGATGTTTATTATTGTTTGCCTCAGTTGTTCGTTGTCCTATTGCTGTTCACCACTGATTCTATAATGATCATCCGATGGATATCTGGAGCAAGTAATTACGTTTCTTTTGAGCTGCTGGTCTTCTCATCTGCAGGCTGAACAACAGATCCAAAGCTGTAGCCTGTCTTCATGTATGAGCATGTTGGTAGCCCTTGCTGAATTGTTGTGTTACTGCTGATTAAACTCTGTGTACGTATGTACAAATCACTGCTTATTGGAGGAAATATAATCCAAATGCATGCTGAAAACCCTAGTGGGTTCTGTCTCAGTTGTTAATCACTAGTGGGGGAGTAAGGTTTACTGTGGGATTTTTTCCTTTTTTTTTTTTTTTTTTTTCCTTTGAATCACGTATAGTTTTATAAGCACTTTTACTCAGGGGCACTTGATATAGTGATACAGTGTTGTTGTGTTTTTTTCTTTTTCTTTTTCTTTTTTTTTCCTAAAGTAAGGATAATGAGGAGATAGAGAATTAAACTAAAAAACCAGTTAGGGCAGAAATGTATTGGTTTGCTCCGTATTAAGTACTGTATGAAGTTCTAACTACTCTATCTCAGAAACTATAATACAATTAGAAGCCTCAGTGTGAAGGGGGGTGGAGAGTGGGAAAAGTACGGAGCTGCAAAGACAAAAGTCCATAAAAGTGCTTCACTCAGAGAAGAGACTTGTGAATATCTCTAATAAAGGGTTGCAAGAGGAAATTATGTAGGGATGATTAGTTCGTGTTTCTTACAGCAGAGGAAGCTGAGCAGTACCAAAAACAAAGGGGATTTTTTTCTTAATTATCATCATCTATGGGCACTGGTGCTTGAGTGTGTTCTGTAGCTGATAATAGCCAAATGCAGTGAAGCCAAAGTAGTATTGATAGAATTTCTTGTTCTTGAAGATGAAACATTCCACATTGGAGGTTTCTAAGCTGCTTATTTCTGAATGTTGAGAGTACATAGGCAGGGACAGGGTCCTGCAGAATGCTAGCCCTGTTTCAGGTGTTCTTTGGCTCAGTATTTTGTGATAGCCGGAACAGGATACTGGTCTACACAGTACTGCAGTTCTTTTGTTCTTGAAAGAAATGCTGTGTAAATGTGATTATACAGGCAAGGAATCACGAATAAGAGCTGGAGAGCTAATCATCTCCAGAAATTACTTTGAACAGGCATCCGGGTTTCCCAAATTTCCTTTCTAAAGTAAAAAAACAATCTTGTGGAAGCCATTTGTATGCTTTACTGAATGGTATGCCTTTGTAGGTAATTGGACAGTAGAACTGGAGATCATACGCACAGCCCAGAGTGGAATTACAAAGCAGTTTGCTTTAAGGTGTTGTGGATGCTGAGAATATGGAATTGTTCTGGGAGGGAAAGAAATAAAAGTGACCAGGATATACTGAAAAAGATAGAGGTTAACTTCTTTTAAAACAAAAAATGTGATTCAGGAAATCTCCTCAGCTGTTAGTGGTTTGAGGCTGGGAGAGTACCTACATTCTGCCCTATTCTTGCATAAGTCACAACTAATAGCCTAATGAGAGTATGAAGTTTTTATCTAGTAAATATTGTCCTTCCCTTTTCTTGTAGTATTTTTTGCAGTACAAAAGGAAAACTCCTAGATAATGTTAAAGTCATGCGTTCAGAATTTACTAAGTGCCATTATTTAAACAGTTATATTAACTCTGTATTGTAATTTTATTGTAGTCGACTTTTCCACATAAAGATTTTCAGCGTGTGACGATGAAAGCTATTAAACGTCTGCTGTCCGCATAACTTGTCCCATATTGCTTATTTCATTTGATCACTTCAAAGTATTTTGTCTTAGAAATCTGCTCTCTAGAGTACTTGAAACAATAAGAAATTCACATATTTTTGTTGGTATGTGAGATAAGTATTGTTTCCATTTCGTAAACGTAGAGGCTAACTTTAAAGCAGGTTGTCCCTAATTCTGCACTTTTTGTTCTTCATGAGTTAAAACACAGCACTTTATTATCCAGCATCATTCTAGGCATTACAGGCTGAAGTGTTGTACTGGTTGCACAATGCGGCGGTGAGAATGGATTTTTAGGAAGGATTTCTGGTAGTGAGCAGAGGTGTAGGGAATGGCTGGCCCATCTGAACTGCAAATTTAACCAGCCTAGCTATAGAATTATGTTAAGAGAATCTGCTGTGGTATTCAGTGTAGACAGGTTGCTCTTGTTTATCAAGATCTCTTGTCTTTGTCTTAGCATGTGCAATTCCAAACACATTATTCTGCAAGCTATTCAGAGAACCCGAGTTCTACTTCTGTCTTGATTTGCTACATGAGCTACACAAACACATCTGATTTTTAATGTGGGCAAACAAAATATTTTTGGATTTGATACTGACTCCTCAACTTAAATATTCTTCTCTTCATTTGCCTTCTATCTTCCAAACAATGGCTTTTTGTTCCCTGCCTCAAAAATTCCCAGGGGAAGATACTTTTAAAAAAAATCTTTAAGTTCATCAGAGAATGAAGGGTGTTAGTGCTGTATTAAACCAACCACTTGAAAGGCTTTTGTGAGGATAAAACTGATAACTCTCAGTGTAATGCACAGAAGAAAAAAAAAAAAAAAAGGAAAAAAGAAGTAAATAGGAATGCTATAGAGGGGTAGCCTTTAAATTTGTGCACAGTAGGAGCATTTCAGTGTGAAATGCTATTAATGCTTTCTTTTCTTTTGTCTTGTAAGTCCTAGTGTTTCTGTCTGCAGAATGAACTAAAGCATCTGACAGCTTGGGGTATAAATGTATATTATGCAATCCAGCTGTGACAATGGGGACGATTTTTGCTGACAGATAATGGCTACTTACATTTATTGCTGAAGAGGAAAGTCGTGCTGTTTAAATCATAATCATTTTTTAAAGCAATAAAACGGCAGCATATCTGTGGAGTGCGTGCCGTGGTTTTATAGCTGTAGACTCTTGTACAGAGAAATAGTGTACAAACATTCTCTGCTTACAGCTGCATTATTTCCATTTGTAGTGAACTGATAAGAAAAGGACATAGCTGAGATTCTTATTTCAGTACGACTTTAGTTACCATAAATATTGCTTTTTTTTATAATATACTGTGTTTCAGTGGCTCAGGAACACTTCAGTATGGGTGCTACCCATGGACTCTCTGGTCTGATATTTTTAATTTGAGGAGTAACTTCTAGGGAAGCTCAGGAACTGGTTGTTTTGCCATAACGTGTTTTGAGAAGTAAGTTCTGAAGTTCCAGTTCCCAAGGAAAGTTTAAGTGCTTTCGGTAGGAATAGCTCTTTTTCTGTGGCAATCAAAATGTTTTGTGTATGAGTATCAACACAAATACAGAAGTTAGTTGTTGCATTAGTATCTGAATTAACAGCTCTGGAATATAGCCAGCATGTGAGTAGGAAAGCAGCCAGTAGCCTGGAAGAAAAGTGTTTTAATCAATATGTAATAAGTGCTCTAGAGAACTCGTGCAATCCTGACAAGCAACATTTGTAGTTTTTCATATGAGTTGTTTGGGACAGTCGTTATAATTTGTATTTAAAAATGCCAAATACAATTGATTTTAGCTTTTTTGTACAGAGTGGAAGAAGCGGAAGAAATATAAGAAAAGCTTACTAGAACAAAGAATTAAAAATTACTTAGATTATATTTTATATTTTATATATTTTATATCCATCAACTTCTTCATAGGATCACGTTACCGCAGCAAGGCATGCTTGCCTTCAGGAAATAAGGTTCACATGTGCTGTTCTGCTTTCTTTTGTGTGTGTGTGTGCTCAGCTTCTTCACAAAGGATAAAGACAAATTTCCTTGAATTATGCACACGTGTGAAGTTAACTTAAAGACCATTCTTTTTGTTAAGTCATAATAAGGGTGTTTATACCAGGCATGCCAAAAGAATCTCTGCAAGTTCCTTTTCTGTGGGATCCAAGAATCTCACGGGAACTGTAAGTTAAAGGGCTCCAGTTTGCTTTAGGTAGAGAAGTGGTAGAGCTTGGACTGCCACTTCTGAGTTCTGTCACAGCACTGTTTGTGAAATGCCTCAGATAAGGCTGTTGCCTTTCCTTTTTGACCCCACGTTATGTGGGAAATCTGTGGAACCTTTCTCCTATTTTAGGCTTAGCTTGTCATTGCTGTAATAAGAAAAGAAACAAGTGATAAGAGGCATATTTCTTTCATTAGGAAACATGAAAATCAAAGTCAGCAAGTTAACTGAATGTCATTGGAGCTGAATGTTTTCACCTAAGGCTTTTATATTCTAGTTTTATTATCTTTGAAGGCCTGTAAAAATCCTGCAAACTATTTGCTTAAACCAAGGAGAATGCTGCATGAATCACACAGCCTGTGCTGACTGGAAATTAGAACTGCTGCGCTCTTACACAGGGCTATGAAGCAACTCCGTGCCCTTATACAGGCCTGTGCCCTTATACAACTTAAACTCTTCCAGTGTCCTTCCCTTTCAGTGTCTCAGAGGGCCTTGTTTCACTCAGTGTTGCCCGCTCTTCCTTTGCACAGCCCTGAAACTTAATGTCACAGAGTGCAGGGTTGACAGGGCCTTGTAGTCTGGGCTAATAAGAAAATGCAACAACTACCCATGAAAAGTACCTCGTTCTTCTACAAATCGTTCCTTGAAACTCCATGGTGTTTATCACATTCTCAATAAACAATAAACTGTCCAAAACAGGTCGCAGTTCATTGAAATCATTGTTTTTCCTAAAAGAAAGGTTCTATTTCATATACTCTCATTTCTGTTTGTCTCTAACCAGCTGTTCTCTTTTGTCTTTCGTTTACTTTCTAAACACTTTTCAAGAAACAGTACTTTTGTTTGCATGTTTGTTTTACTCTGATTATTTCAGTGCCTAGCACAATGGGGTCTTCACTGTGCCCAGGCCATGCCTCGTAGGCACTTCAGCAACTACTTCTAAAGCTTGATATTGGTGTATCTGCTTCCAAATATTCTTCCTTAGGTTTGCTGGTTGTGGGTTTTTTTTTTTCAGGTAATGTTATTTGCCTTAGTCACCGAATCACCGTTGTTTATCTGTCACTAGCAAAGATAATCTAAATAAAATCTCAGTTACAGGAATTCAAACCTATTCCAGATGGAAAGAGCACTTTTATCTTCCATACAATTCAGAAACAAGTTAAAATATTTTTTTATGCGTCTTGCCTCGGCAGCTTTTTTTCATTAGCCAGTAGGCCAATTTTTTTTCCTAAAGAAATATAACAGACTTATTTATGTCTCTAAATAGTTTACCTTCGTGACCTGGGAGAACTGTTGGGTGATACATCACTAATGTGTATTTGAAAGAATGACTACATCATAGCTGATAAATGATGCCATTTGAATACCTGTACAAAGTGAAAAAGAAAGTTGATTTTTAATTTAAAATGAATCAAATAGTCTTACACCTAATTTACTTGAAGATACTGTAGTTTGTTATTCAGCCACAGAAGTGTATAACTTTAGTATACTTACCTGAATTAAGTCTTAATGATCTAAAGACTCACTGATAAACAAAGAACTACAGGTTAAGCAATGTTTATAAAGCTCCAGCTGGATCTAGATCTGTGCGATTAAATAAAATATTTGTTAAGCTTTTCAGCAAACTTAGCTGTTTAAAGTTAAAAATAAATAAATAAATAAATAAAAGTATATCAAGTGAAATGTGCTAATAAATTTCAGAAAGAATGTGGAATTATCTGTATCTACAAGTTATCATTAATGGCCTGGTCATCAGTGTGAATTCTAGCTTAGTCCCTGGTGGAGTAAGTGTGTTTAAAAACAAATTCTGGTTTTTTTTTGTTTTGTTTTGTTTTGTTTTTTACAACTAAAGTCAGTTGTATTCTTTGAGCTGATGAAATCTAAATTATTTGATCACGTGAATTGGTCAGGGTTTTCATTTGTACTATGTTAGGTAAAGATATTTAAATAAATAGCCGTAGGTATGATTCAGTGCTAAATTAGAACAGGTAGTAGCTGAAAGCTTAAATCGTGCAGTCTTCTAAAATGTGCTGTCTTTTTCTGTTCTGCAGCATGGGTGAGCTCACTCTCTATGGGAATGGTCTTCTTCTGTTCTCCAATAGTCAGCATATTCACAGACCTGTTTGGTTGTCGAAAAGTTGCTGTTATTGGAGCTGCATTAGGTTTTGTTGGACTCCTGTCAAGTTCTTTTGTAAGGTAAAAACGATCCTTTAAAATTACATTCAAAGTACTTCTGTCAGTTTTATGCTGATCCCATCAACTGAATACGAAGGAATAAATAGTGCTACTTTATATTATAGCTGAAGACGTTGTTCTATTGCTGTTTTTGTAGCTATGACTGCCGTGAATAATCAAAAGCGGTGCTTTCAAATTCAAAAATTACTTGTAAGATGTAATTTAACCTTGTAACAGCACATCCTATTTATGAGGAGCCACTTTGTATAAGCTTATCAATAGCAAAACTATGCAGTAACCTCCAGGGAGGTGTTAATGTTCCAGTCAAATTCAAAGTTTTCTGCTATTCTTACCAGTCCAGCTGCCAAATATTAAGATAGCAAAAACATTGGTATAGTGATGGATCCTTAGGGCTTACTGTGAGGAAGTCTCTATTGAATATACTTCAACAGTAGTAGAGTGTTTCTCTTCCCTCCAGATTATACTTCATTTTCTATAATTTTTGCAGAATAAATCCCAAGAAGTTTGAGTGGCATGCATAGTAGAAGATGAAGAAACAGGAAGCTTACTCTCTGATTTTAGTCATCAGCAGGAACCAGTTAGTGAAGATAGGGTAAGAAATAGCAGGAAAATAAGCTGCATTTATTTCTAGTTCTCAGTCTGCCTTTTCTATCATTAGCAGAGCATAGAGCAGAATTCAGAAGAGTTTTCTATGCAGAAATACCAATATCTATTTCTACACTTTCTACCAATATCAACAGGCTTGTGAAAGTGTTTTCTGTGCCTGTGCTCATGTATGTATGAGCTGTCTGTTATCTGCAGGGATGGATATCAGTGCTGCATGGTGCTATCTTGGACTAATACCCCTACTTTGGGCGTATGTCCCCTAATGTGAAAATGTATCATAAGTTCATAGGAAAAGAAGATGAACAGTCTTGATTTAGGTGCTGAGGCTAGTGTTTTTATTTATTCTGGGAATAAATAATATTCATGGGAAAAGGAAACTGTCTTGTTACGTAAATGTTTCCATTTTTTTATATTTTTGTTTTTAGTTAATCTAAGTGTAAAGATTTAGAGTAATACATTTTATTTAAAGCAAGCAAAACAGAACACCTTCTGCCTGACATGTTTTCAGAGGATTGCCACCACATTTGAGGTGAAAACTAAAAGAATACATATTGAAAAAAGTTTTTCTTCCTCCCCATGTAGCACAATCTTATGGTAACTGCTAAATACTACAAGAACTTCATTATTGTAAATTAAAAGGAAAGGTATTTCTTTCTTTTGAAGAAAATGCTGCCATCCTTCTGTATTTCTTTGATTTCCACTGGAAAAACACCACAGAAGGTGCGAACAAAAAATTTTACAGGCTTTAAAGATGTAGCTTTTTTAGAATTTTGTTTTAGAGGAGCAATTGTGAGCTTGGGATGAGAGAGGAATTCTTGTTAAAATACATTCCAAGTTAATGTGCATTCTTAGTATTTCATTACGTTACTCACACTATCAAATGACTTATGTTGATATTATCAGTCAGTTGATGGAGTATCGTTCAGATATAGAAGTGTTCTAACAGCAATATTTCATACAGCATATAAATGTAAATATGATTTACTGCTTGTTACATATGTAATACAAGTTTTATCTCTTAGGAAGTTGAGATGTAAGATTATTTGTAATGCAGGAAAAATATTTTTCAATGTGTGTCATATTGCAAGCTGTTTGGATCCACAGAAGGAAGAAAAAGTTCTATGTCTTTACTGTATTATGTTCTTTCTCTCATAAATTCTGATTTTAGTTTCTTTGATATTTTTCCACTGACTAAGGTAATTAGTTGTTTCTTTCAGCTAATTTAAATATAATCAAATTTTTGAATTGATAGTTTAATGTAGAAAGAAACAGTACTATTGCAGTAATCTTTTGCACAGTAACATGTAAAACCTTAGTTCCTGGTATGAGACCTGTGAATCAAATGCTGTGTTCTAAGAATTTCTAAAATGGCATGGGAAACTGTGTCATATTGTGGTATAGAGGGATATTGGCAGATAACATCCTGTGCTGAAAAACACTACAGAAAGCATTTATACTGGTAGTATGAGGGCTGCTCTGAAAGTAATGCCTCCTATTTTATCATATTGGTCCATGACATCAGAGGTGGATGTTAGGGGTATAGCAGTAAAATTGAACCTTCCCACCAATATTCCGTTACATCTTGTTGTCATTTGATGGCAGCAGAACGGCAGTCTGACAAAATGGTGTCTGACATAGAAGTGTGTATGAAGCAAAGTTGTGTCCCTGAATTCATCCACGTGGAAAAAATGGCACCCATTCACATTCATCAATGTTTGCTGAATGTTGATGGAGACCAAACAGTGGATGTGAGCACAGTGAGGCAGTGGGTGATGCATTTCAGCAGTGGTGAGAGCAATGTGAAGGACAAGCCACGTTCCAGATAGCCATGCACAGCTGTCGCACCACAAAATGAAGAGTCTCAATCAGCTCATCCATATTAATTGGCTAATTGTGGTGACTATGTTGACAAAGAGTGTTTTGTAGCTGACAATTTTCCCTATCAGATAGTGTTATTGTCTCTTTGCACTTGTAATTTCCATGGAAATTCCAAGCAGGACACATTACTTTTGGAGCAACCACATACAAACTCTTAACTCATTTCTGAAAATATGTCAATTAATTGGAAAAACTCTTTTGTGTGATATCTGAATGTGAGCATACACTGTTTTACAATTTTTTTTCCTATTTTTTATTTTTAATACAGCACCATTGAACCTCTGTATTTCACCTATGGAGTATTATTTGCCTGTGGCTGCTCGTTTGCTTACCAGCCGTCTTTGGTCATTCTTGGGCACTATTTCAAGAAACGCCTTGGACTAGTGAATGGCATCGTCACTGCAGGCAGCAGCTTGTTCACTGTGTCTCTGCCCTTCCTCTTGAGAGTTTTGATTGATTCTGTTGGCCTGTTCAACACATTACGGGTCCTGTGCATCCTCATGTTTATTCTGTTTCTGGCTGGCTTTACATACAAACCTCTTGTTTCCAACACCAAAGACGAGGGAGAAAAGAAGGGCAAGTTCAGATTTCCTCCTGAAAAAAAGATTTTCAATTTCTCCGTTTTCAAAGTCATGAGTTATCGAATCTGGGCTTTGGGGATTCCCGCTGCACTTTTTGGATACTTTGTGCCTTATGTTCACTTGGTAAGTGCATTTTTAAAATTCTTCATATGATGTGATTGAAACCACAGTCATTCCCTTTTGTATAATGGACTAAGTAAACAATCACTGTTAGGAAGCAATGTTTAAGTCAAAGTTGTTTTGAGGAGGTGTTGTGTTTTGCTCACTGTCCACCTCCCCAGTGCGATGGGGGAGAGAATTGGAAAAAAAAAAAAAAAAGTAGAACTCACAGGTTGAGATAAAATTGTTTACTAAGAGAAAATGAAAAGCATAATAGTTATGTCTGTATATATGAACGTACATAAGAAGTGATGCATAAGCAGTTGCTCACTACTCACCAAGCAGTGCCCAGCTAGACCCTCAAACAGCAGAAAAGAGCAATGAACTTCCATCCCCTTCAAAACTCCTTCTGCATGCTATGGAATATCTCTTTGGCAAGTTTAAGTCAGCTGTCCTTATTCTCCTTGCTCCTAGGTCCTTGGGACCTTCGTTGCGAATGGCCTTGGCTCTGTACAACACTGCTTAGCAGCAGCTATAAACACTGGTGTGTTATCAACAGTATTTTTCTCCTAGAACGAAAACATAATATCATACCAGACACTCTGAAGAATATAATTCCACCCCAGCTGAAAAAAAAAACACTGGGAGAAACATGAAATTAATTCTGATGTTGTCTGTGATCAAGAGATTCCAGGGCTCTAATCAAAACTAGTAGTGGAAGCCAGTTAAATTCTTAGTTCCTTGTTCTCAATTTTAACTTCTATGGAAAGGTTTAAAAATATTTAACTGTAAAAGAAGACATTTGAAAAGGTACAAACTGACTTTTTTTTATGGGTAGTAGTTTGACTTAGTTCTTAATGATATGTAGATCTTATTCAAGAAAACAATGAACAGTCCTTTGAAATAGTTTAATTCCATTAGATGACCTGTCTGTTGTGACATCTTGTATTTTTTTTGTCAATTCTATATAGAAATGTTCTGAATTAAAACATTCAAAGGAGTAGAAGGGATGTGTTGTAGAGCAAGCATTAGAGAATCACAGCATGGCTGAGGTGTGAAGGGTCCACCTGGTCCGACTCCTGCTCAAGCAGTGACACCCACAGCAGGGTGCCCAGGCCCAGACCCAGGCGGCCTTTGAAGATCTCTAAGGCGGAGACCCCACAACCTCTCCGGGCAGCCTGGGCCAGTGCTCTGTCACCAGCACAGAAGTGCTCCCTGGTGTTCAGACAGAACCTCTTATGCTCTAGGTAGTGTACACGGCCCTTTGTCCTGACATTGAGCACCACTGAAAAGAGCCCGGTTTTGTCCGCTTTGCCTCCTCCCTTCAGATATTTATAGACATCGATGAGGTCCCTCTGAGCCTCTTCTTTTCCAGGCTGAGTAGGCCCAGCTCTCTCAGCCTGTCATCATAGGAGAGGTGCTCCAGTCCTTTCAGCATCCTGCCAGCCCTCCGCTGGACTGTCTCTGTTATGTCCAGATCTCTCTTCTAATGCAGGGTCCAGAACTGGACACAGTGCTCCAGGTGCAGCCTCTCTGGTGCTCATTAGAGGGAAAGGATCACTTCTCTTGGCTTCCTGGCAATACTTTGCCTAATGCAGTCAAGAATGCTGGTAGGTATTAGATACAGCTACTCATGTTTCTAGAGAATTGAAGAACAAGACCGTACAAGTAGAAGTGTTGGTTGTTATTTTTCCACTGTATCAGATTGGCAGAAATTCTGGTTGCAAAATTTAGCTCCAGCATATGAAAACAATTTGATGGAGGCTGTTTTTAACGTAATGTTTGTGACAGAATTAAGAAGTTGAAATTGCTGATTTGGTAAATGTGGTGACATAGTTGTCAGTAAACATGCTGCTTGAGATTTAAAGAATGGAGTGTTCTCACAGCTAAAACCATCATTTCTGTAATTCTACATAAACTCACTCAAGAATTTAGGTCTGCTTTTAGAACCAACCATATACTTTTTCCTATGACTCAATTTCAAAAGGTATTTTTTTTGAACTGGACTCTTGAAATAGGAATTTATTTTTATGAAAGTATGAGTAAGTGAAGAACTGTATTTGCTGATAAGCAGTGATGTATAGAATTGTAGAATTATCTGGTGTACAATCAATGGAAATATAGATGTTATAAATGCTGAAGAGCTCAGCTAAGCTGTTATTATACTGGAGCAAAGAAAAGATAAAGTGCTCACCCATATCCTGGGCTCACTAGGAATCTCCAGAAGGGATGATCTCCAGAAGAGATCCTTCCCCACTGGTAGTCA